>JAOUZG010026324.1:1624349-1648389 GCA_026289955.1 Argiope argentata | reverse complement strand
ATATATATATATATATATATATATATATATATATATATATAATCATTCCTACACTTTTGTCAAATCCAAATAGGCATAATTTTACAATAGTCGGTGTATTGTTATATATATATAATATAATATAATATAAAATTTATGTTTATTTTAGTATCAAACTGGCTGGCGTTTTAAAAAGAGACCAGGTGTAGATTACTTTCTGCAGCAAGTAGGACCCCCCTTTTTTGAAATTGTGATATACACAAGTGAACAAGGTTTTGTGAGTATTATCATTTTAAATATTTATTTTAAGCTTAATTCCATAAGTTCAAATATTCATTCTTTTTATACTAAGTGATCATCGGCACAAAGTACACTCTTATTTTATTTTTCATTTAATAAAGCAAATTATATAATCAAATTTGATAGTTAAAATTTTTCTTATCCATGGAATTGCAAATATATGTACAAAGAAATGTTTGATTTGAATTACTTATTGTTATGGTTACATCTGATGTTAACTTGAGCATTAAAAGTGAAAAATGCTATTATCACCAATTATAGTGTTAGAGCTCCTCCCTTTATCTAAAAGATATACTAAAATAAAAGGATATATTGAAACCGAGATAGGAACCTGATAATTAAGTATGCAAATTTAATGAAATGTTTGTTACGCCAGATAATTACGGGCAATATATTATTTGAAGATTAAATGAGTGCACTGCTGAAAAATTTATCTTGTATGAAAAAATAAATTACTATTTATTTAAATAGAGATTAAGTTTAAAAAAATTACCTTACTGAATCCACTTCATAGTTTATATTTTTTCTTTTACAAATAAAAAATTTTAATTCTGACATTAGAAAAAACAACCCCCAATTATAATTCATCATTGTATATGTGACTCCCAAATAGACAAATTATAGTTTTCTAATTTCGTTTTTACATATTTTTAATTTCTCAGTTAATTACTTTATGCAAATGTTGTGACTGTTTTATTAGTAATTATTTATATTTTTACAGATAATTTTATATTTTATGATTACAAATATTTACTATAATTATATTTTTTACAGACTGCTTTTCCTATAATTGACACATTAGATCCTAATGGATATATAATGTATAGATTATTTAGAGATGCTACTAGATATATGGATGGTCATCATGTAAAGGTAAAAAAAATCTATTTGCTTTTACAAATGAAATATATTTACTGTCAATTTTAAATTTCCATCGGATTGAGTCTAAATTTAATACAGATTAAGAGATTTATGGCTTTATAAATATATGGCTTTTTTTTCAGTAATGGTTGTGAAAATATTTAATGTAATTTAATTTTAAAGCCAAATATTTATCAAGCATAAAATGTCCATTTTTTAAATATTAATATTTTTGAGTCATTATTACAGCTAGAAAATATTTTCTTTTTGGTTAGATATTTTATTAATATGACAGGATATTAAAATTAATCGAGATGCCAATAATGTTACGTCTGTATTTTAAACATGAAATATTCCTGTACATTCAAAAGATTTAGCATAAATTTATGTACCTATTTTTTTCTTATGATATATATATATATATATATATATATATATATATATATATTCCATAGAACAAAATTATATGAACATTGAAAGGTTGTCAGTCTTGTAAGATATTTTATTTATGATAACACATTTTGTGTAGTTATATATTCTGTGACATTCAGATAAAAATATTAAAAAAGAAAATATTAATTGATAATAGTATGATAATTAGCATTCCCCTACAAGTTCACATCTATTTTTACTTGCAGAAATACAACAATAAAAATGGTAAGAAGTTACAAAATTTTCAAATTAATCTTACATCATATGTACATCATAATATATATCAGAATAAAAAATAAAGTGGAGCATAGTTTATGCTATATAATCACAATATTACAGTACAATCTAAATATTTTTATTAAATGGTATTTTATATCTTATTCTACAAGCAATGGTAATTATCTCTGCAAATCTATGGTTCTGATTTAAAATTAAGCAGAAGTTTTCAAAAAAATCTGGCTACATATTTTCTTTCAGGATTTATCATGTTTAAATAGGGATTTATCTAGAGTAATTTTTGTTGATTGGAATGAAAAATCATTTAAACTTCAACCAAGAAATGCTCTGAAATTGAAACGATGGAGTGGAAATGATGATGATAAAACATTATATGATTTAGCCAATTTATTAAGAGGTAAGATCTTTTCTACTCATAACTGTAATCTATGTCTTTTTCTTTTAAATTCATGTTTTATTAATTTGTTATACTATTTGCAAAATGTCATACCTTTTATTCTACCTTAATGAAGGTTGAATGGAGTTTTGAATTTTTAATGACTAATTTTTTGTTTGAAACAGAAAAACATGTTATGAATGTTGTTAAGCTTGTTACTTTCATGTATATTATTATAACTTTCAAAAATTTGGTACTTAAATTATTAATGATTTTCTGCATAAATTTTAGTTTTATTTATTGATACATTACAATTAATTTTTTTAATTACTTAATTTCAATATTTATATATATATATTTCTTTTTCAATTGATTTTTTCCCCTACCTTAAAGTTTAGGCATAATTCAAGATATTAATATTTTTTACTGACTGAAGTTTATTGTTATTATTATTTATTTAGGCTTATTTACTATAGCACTAAGAAGTAATTTATTTACAGCATTTAATTAGGTTTAAATAAATTAACATTATTTCACTTCAAAGTCATATTTTTCGATATATTATTTCTTTTATTAAGTTTGTTTTCAGTTATTATTGGTGATATATATTTTGAAGTGAAACCTATATAAAAATATCTAAATAAGACCTAAGAAATTCTTTATAATAATAAAAAAAAATTGTTGATATGTATATAGTTTTGTGGGGAATGTATATTATGAAAATTCTGGTTTATTCATATTTTTGAATTGCTGTTTCATCTCTTCCAGCCATTGCTACTAGTGAAGTAGAAGATGTTCGCACAGTATTAGATCATTATAGTCAATTTGATGACCCAATTTTAGCTTTTAAGGAAAATCAACGAAGACTTCAGGTATGTTGTCCGGATTATTAGATTAAATAAGGAAGGATGCATAATTTTTTTTTCTTTTTGTAATCTTTACAAAAATCACATTCATTTTATTAATAAAAACCTCGAATGAAAACATTAAGTTTCTCAAAACATGTTTTATGGTAAATGTAACATACATTTACTTTTTTCATACTCTAAAGTGCTAGAATAAATGAATGAAATAAAAAATGGTACACCCATCTACTATTGTGTAGAGCCCCCAAGAACATGCAGAAGTGCTGCAGTAGGCCATGGCATGGATTCAACTAATTTTTGAAGATATTCTGTAGACAGTTCACACCATGATTCCTGCAAAGCAGTTCACAAAGCCATGGGAGTTTGAGGTGGTGAAGATCTTTTAAGGACAGTGCATTTCATAACATTCAAGATGTGGTCAATAATGTTAATGTCAGGAGAATTATGTAACCAAGAGAGGGAAAGAAATTCAGAAGAATGCTCCTCAAACCACACGGTAGCTACAGTAGACCTGTCGTGTGGCGTATTATCCTATTGGAATTGTTCACGTCCATCATAATGCACATAAATGCATGTAGAGGGTCAGAAATGATATTAAAGTACCGCTGACCTGACATGGTCGAATCTACACACATCAATGGTTCCATTTCCTGCTAACTGCTTACATCCTTTACCCTCACAGAGATTCCACCAGTTTTGTTGCAACCTTGTAGGCATGAGGGATCCATGGTTTCATTGAGTTTTCTCCACACCATTACCCGGTACTCTTGGAAACATGACTCCTTAGACCAAACAGTAATTTTTTCATCATTAAAAGCCCAATGGCAGTGTTGGAGAGCTCAGGTAAGTTGCAGAGCTTTCTGTCGCTGAATCACCAATGGTAATGTGAAACCCATATCAATGAGGTTATGTTGCATAGTGTGTACACTGATACTTGTTGACATGCCTAAATTCAAATTTCAAGCAATTTGAGGAAATGTTGAGCGACTCTCTTGTGTAACAATTCTTATTGGACCTCGATGACCCTGTTCTATCAAGCCGAACTGCTGTTAGGGATTTGAAGTTTTACTGGAAACTTGGTACACCCTAAAAATGGTTGGGGGTGAAAATCCAAATTTCATCTTTACTTCGGAAACGCTGCTCTCCCTGTCTTGTGTACTGTTGATTAGTCTCCATTGAAAATAGCTCGAATCTTGATAACTTGCCATTATAATAGGAAGAATCAATGTAATAGCCTCCTCAGACACCTGTTATCTTACACATGCACTGCCGACCACATCATGTTACCCATTATTGAACACACCATTATTTGTATATGACCTGCTATACCAGTTTTTCGGGCTTTTCAAGGTATAAAATAAGCTAACTGTTTTGAAAACAAATGGAATATAATTTTTATAATTTTAAGGATATCTGAATAATTTCTGCAATTAATTGTATATTTAAAACATTAATTTACATATAAATGAACATAAGAGAGAAATTAACTAGTACCATCCTGTGATTTTATTAATGTGAAATATATTCCGGCATAAGTTTGAGATTTAATTTGACATGAAGTATTGCGTTATGCTATTTTTAATATGATTAAGTCTTTATAAATTCTTTTTTTCTAAAAAATTTACTATATAAGTTCATGATTTTTCTTTTAGGAGGAAGAGGAAAAACGTATGCAAGGTGAGAAAAGCAAAAAATCAAGTTTAGCAAGCACATGGTCAAGTAACTTATTAAGAAGAAGATAGTTCTAGAAAATTAACTTTTAGGAATGAAGTAGAATTTTCGTGTTGAGCATCTTGTGTATGTTTAAAAAAAAAATTCAAATCTTTGTTTAGAAATTGCCTCTCACATTTCTTTTTCATTAAAACAATTTTTTATATCAAGTTTTTTTCTTTCATATGTGTCAAATTAATTAAACAACTGTGTATGGATGACTGTCATTATCAGAAATATTAAAGTTCAACTTCAAGAGGCCTAAAATCTAAAATTAGTTTTCTTATTTGAAATACTGTACCTTATTAGATAAAATTCCTCAAATAATCAAATTATGTTTATTTTGGTTAACAAATTCTTTTAGAATCATAATATATAAAAATTAATAATTTTACTCTAATATTTCGTGTTAAATGTTGATTCACATTCTTTAAATTGTACATCAAATAATTGTCTAAATTGTGTATGCTCTTATAGAACTTTTTCTACTTCATCAGTTTCTTTTTCTGTAACCACTGAAAACATTTCTCTACAATGTAAAATAACTTTCAGCCTTGTAACATCTTTTGTATGTCTAGCTCAAAATTTTAATTATAGTCAATGTCTTTAAAAACATCTCTAGCAGTTTAATAGAAGAATGTATTTTGTATAAAAACTTACATAAAACTGCAAATAAAAAAAATTAGGATATAAAAAATTATTGAATTGTGAATCATAATTAATCAATAAAAGACATTAAGTTTACTCTAAATAATTTGCAAGGTTCATTATATAATATGGATACAATTGAATGTCTTTCATCTGTGGTGTTCTATGCACATTTAGTAAAATCTTTATAAAGGGATGTTTATATATAATTCATATAAACTTTGAAATTTCTAGCGAAGAATCTGTTCAATATGATGCCTACTATATTGTGATAAAATGATCTATTTATTTGAACATATACAAAATATTAAATCTTTGTTGTTATAACACTATTATCTATGAAAAATTTCTTAATCTATTTTACATTAAATTATATTTGTCAAAATTTACATCTAGGATTTTTAAGAACTGTTGCTATAAAAAATAAATTTAATGTCAGCATTTTAATTATGGAAGAAGTAATATAAAATATATGTATTTAGAATGCATACATTGAAATGTTTTGAAACTGTATCACAAAGACAATATTGCTTATGTAATCTAGAATAATAAAACGTTTACTATGGTAAGGGACTGTAATATAATTGAAAATTTTTTTAATTTTCAACATTTAATTACTGAAATACAGTAAGACCCCGCTTAACGCTGTTTCGGTTTAGCGCTCTTTAATTTCAACCCGGGGATTCCACGAAATCGCTCGCAGCATACGGGGATTCCCCGAAATATTATGCAGCGATAGGTTTCAAATACATATCCGAAAGAGTGTACTTGTATTTCTTGTTTGGTGCGGTATTGTACAGACATATTTTTATTATTGGAAACATTTGTTGACATTATTGTAAGTAGGTATTAATTTACATATTTAATACTATATTACAGTGTCAAATATTTTGATCTTTAGTTTTTTACTATGGGTGATGATTAAAAAGAAAAGAAAGCAACCAGAAAAAGCATTCCACTCAAAACTGAAATGGAAGTCATTAGAAGATTAGATTCTGGTGAACGTCAAACTCTAATTAGTGCTTCATTGAATTTGCCAAATTCAACAATAAGGACCATCATGAAGAATAAAGAAAAAAATACTGTCATCGGCAACTGCAACTACGTCAAGCTCTGCAACTAGAATTACCCGTTCTGGAAATAATATCATAGAGGAAATGGAAAAACGACTGTCTATATGGATTGACGACGAAATTGACCGCAATATACCACTAAGCCAATCTATGATACTGGAAAAATCTAGAAGAATTTTTAATTACAATTAGGCTGAGACAATTGACGAAAGTGAAACTTTCGTTGCTAGTCGAGGATGGTTTAATAGATTTAAACACCGAAACAACCTTCACAACATAAAGATTACAGAAGAGGCAGCAAGTGGTGATACAAAAGCGGCGGCTGAATTTCCAGCGATATTAAAAAAAATAATTGAAGGAAACTATCCTCCAGAATTAGTTATTAATGTTGATGAAACAGGCCTGTTTTGGAAAAAGAATGCCGAAACCAACATTTCTATCCCGTGAAGAGAAACAGGCACCAGGATTTAAAGCTGCAAAAGATTGCTTAACCCTTCTACTAGTTGGTAATGCAAGCGGAGATTTTAAATTAAAACCATTACTAATTTACCATTCCAAAAACCCAAGAGCGATGAAAGGCATATCTAAATCAACTTTACCTGTAATTTGGGAGTCTAATAAAAATCATGGATAACTGCGAAAATTTTCTAGGATTGGTTCACTGAACATTTCTGCCCGTCTGTTAAACATTATTGCGAAATTAAAAAACTTGGTCAAAAAGCACTTCTGTTAATTTATAATGCTCCAAGCCACCTAACAAATTTATCAGACTTAACAACATGCATTCCAGTCGAAGTGATTTTCTTGCCGCCTAACACAACTGCCTTAATTCAACCAATGGACCAAGGCGTTATATCAAATTTTAAGCCTTATTACTTGTGGCGAACCTTTAAGCAAATGTCTGAAAAAACAGACGGAGAAGAGAACCAGTCCATAAGAGAATTTTGGAAAAACTGCAACATCGTGGATGCTGTAGAAAACATAAGCCTTTCTTGGAATGAGGTAACAGAAAGATCTTTGAAAGGAATATGGAAGAATATTTGGCCGGATTTAAGTAAGAGCGATGACGTTGGACACTCTGTCGATGTGGATGAAATAGTGGAATAGATAGTGAAATTAACGAAGCAAACCGGTTTTGAAGGGATAAATGTGGAAGATGTCGAAGAAATAATTCAAGAAGCAGTCTTTCTAATGATGAGCTCAAGGAATTAACTGAACAAGAAGAAAACAAAAATGTTGACAGCAGTGATTCAGAAGAAGAGCAAAAAGAACTTTCGATGGCGTTTGTTAAAAGGAGTTTGTCTACTATAACTGAAATAATGGATCAATTCATTGAAAATGATCCGAATTTTGACAGGAGCTCAAAAGTAAGGCGTGTTGTTAGAGATGCTCTATCCGTTTAAGAAGAGCTTTTAAGAGAACAACGCAAAAGAAAAAGGCAAACAACATTAGATGCTTTCGTCACAAAAAGGCAGAACATTGAAAACGCGGAAGGCTAACTAAATATGACTGACTTAGAATTTTATTTGTTTTTTTTTAAGAATATTCGTTTTATTTATATTTTGTTTTCATTTTTGCAAGAAATAATAATGTGGTATTAATTTGGGCTTTAAGAAATAAATGTTTGGTTTTATTTTTATTAAAAAAACATACTTTTTAAACTTAATACCTAACCAATTTCCTAGCCATCTTCCCCTAACCCCAATATTTACAGGTAAAGATAGCCTCGTTTAGCGCTGTTTCGCATTACGCTCTACTTTGATGGAACGTATCCCCCGCGTTAAGCGGGGTCTTACTGTATAACAAAAGGATGTAATTACAGAAAAAGTTGTAGATTTGATTGCAGCCTATAAAAATTCAGTTTTTTGCTTGTCAGCTTAAATGATCATTCTGTTTGACTTTTGCTAAATTAAATCTAAGTGAATGTAAATGCCAATGACAAAGAAGTCTCATTTGGTGATTTGAAAATATGACTACATATATTTCACTTCTCATAATTTATCTTATAGGTTTTTTTTTTTTTTTTTTTTACATAGATCTCCGATTAGTAGTCAGGTCTCTCAGGTAGGAGCATACAACTAAAATAAAAATTTCTAAATTGAAACATTTCAAAATAGTTTTATTTTTCTAAAATTGTATAAATTTGTAAGAACATTTCAGCACAAATTTTAATATGTTTCATGATAATTACTTATTTGCATATTGAATTTTCTTTTAACTTTTTTGATCTTATTTCAAAAGAATACAATGTATGTGCATCGATTTAATATGCACACATCTTTGTCTAAACATAGTGATTTTTATGAATATTAGCATATGATACTTTTTCTCCAGAGGGGGGGGGGGAATCCTTCTAGATAACAGTTTTGAACACTAACATCAGTTCAGTAAAAATTATATATTATGGTTAAATTTACAATGAACATTAAAAAAAATCACATCATGTTAAATTAAGTATTAAACAGTACACTTATTTACAAGATAAATAACTTGTAAATAAAGGGACAGCATTTCTTGTACACATTCACAACAACTTGAATAATTATTTTTACTTTGATATTGATTTAGAAAAAATTTTGAGAAGCAACAATCTGAACAATATATTTCTTGCAGATTTTTCAAAGTAATGAATGGGATATTTGTATTCCTGAGTCTGTGATTTTTATTTACTTTGAATTTTCTTCCACTTCTAGCAAGTCTTCAAGCATTTTCTGAAAAATGAATCTCAATACATCATTCTTTTACGAACTTTAGTCATTAATTATCACACATTTTTGTTCATATTGCAAAAAATCACGGTAACATATGCACAGTGAAATTCATGTGCTTAGTCCAAATTTATTATTTTTTTACATAAAAATTTACATATATGTACAAAAAAAAAAGGTTTCTTTCTTATCAAACAGGTAACAGCCGTAACTAGAAAAATTCTTATGCACAATGCAGGCCTTTCCAATATACTGTCATCATTAATATTTAGAGATGCAGTACTGAGAAAAAAACACATTTGAAACTCGACAATAAATTTACAACATGTACATCATACTGTTTTAAAACTTCTCTCAATTTAATATACACATAATTTAGCTTTTAAATTAAGCTAGATTATGGAATGAGCTTCTACACAAGCTTTGCTATATACTTAATTTGTATAATTGCCGAGCCATATTTTAGGCACCCACTGTGGTTCTCTTTCTAAAGTATTTATTTCTTTAAGAAGTTCATTAAATGCTTTATCAATATCAGAGTTGATGATCACCATATCAAAATAATGACCATAGTTATCTTCCATTTCTCTTGCTTTCTCAATAATATCTTTAAGCTCTTCATCCTTTGGATTGTCTCCAGCTTTGAGACGATTTTGCCTTAGTTTTTCAAGTGATGGTGGAGCCACAAATACTACATAAGGCTTAAGATCAGAACTTTTCAGGATTTTCAAAGACTGGAACAAAAGGAAATATTATATCGGCATTCAATTATTCACATAATATAAAAATTTCTTAATGAGGTTTTTGAAATACATTTTATACCTATCAATTTAAAAAGGTAATATACTATTATAAGTGTTAAGAATATATATATATATACAAAAAAACTGTTTTAGTTATAATAGAATACTATATAAATACCGATTTAAAAAATATATTTTACCTGTGGATGAAGGTTTAAAACACATATCTTTCCAGAATTAACTACAGCTCGAATGGCATCAAGACTTGTACCATAGTAGTTCTTTTCATATTCCCCATGTTCAACAAATTTAGCAGCAGTTATATCTGCTTCAAACTGTGATCGAGAAATGAAATGATAATCTACTCCATCACTCTCACTATCTCTTTTAGCTCTGCTAGTATCTAAATGGAGAGAAAAGTTTTAAAATTCAGACTAAATTTATTACAATTTAACTTGTAATGGCAAAGAATAAAGTATTTTATCAAAGAACACATCTTGCAGCAAGAGTTGTAAAATTATTTTTTAGAGTAAGTTCTTGATCTTTTTTAATTATGCAAACTTTATTAACATATGGTCTACTAATTTAATTGTACACTGAAGGTATTTCATTTAATTATCTAAAAAGTCAATATAAACCTCAAATAACCATTATATTTAGTAGTTAATATATTAAGAAATGGTAAAGAGAAAATATACAATATAAAATAATATTGAATGTGAAAGATAATAATTTAAGAAATACTTTTTCCCTTAACTATGACATTTCTTCAAATTATAAAGAGAGTCAAGTTATTGCATAATTTTAAATACCTTGGAGAGAAAACACACACATTCAAGTTGAGATGGGGAACAATGTTTTCTAGTATATTTCAGATTATTTTTAATTTCACTACTTAATTTGTATAAGATTTCCAATCATTGCAAAAAAAAAAAAAAAAAAAAAAAAAACACACCTGGGAATTTTTTTTATCACGGCACTTTTTAATGTCGATTTTCAGATTAAGATTTTGAATTAAAACGTAATCTATAATGACATTCTAAATATTTCGATAAAAATCTAAATTCGATCAAAAATAAAACTGATTGGTTATCTATCCATTTCTTACTCACGTGGTACAGCAGCAGCAAAACGTTCTGTATCTTCCATCAATCGTTGCCGTAGTTCATGACGACCAATATTTGGAGGGCCAATGAGTACAGTTGGACGTTTACGATTAGCTCGAGGATAATACAAAGCAACTTCCTCATAGGTCAAAATTTGATCTCCTTCAAGATCTGAAAGAAGACAGCGAATGGATTAAAATATATTTTAATTTTTCAAACTATCTAATTTTACTTAGGAAGTAATTGACACTTGACTTATTCTTCACTCTATAAATTATCGTATGATGTAGAATATTTTCTAAATATGCGATGCATAAATTTTTAAATAGTTATTTAATGAAATGTACATTATCTAATTATGACTTCAATTTCTGAGAACATTATTGTATATTTTTGATTAGGAATGAATGCTCCAAACTGTAACATAATTAATACATTGTTTTATTAATAAGGAGCAAAATTATTACTTCCTATAAATAAAAAAATAAGATATTAAATTTTATTTTAACATACTCATATCAGAAACAATTGCAGAATTTTTTTACATAATTATAAATTTAAAATAATATTTAGCAAATAATAAGGAATTCACCTTCATTGGCATTGTATAACTTCTTCTTTTTCTTTTTATGATACTTTTTAGCACAAAGAAATTTGCCAGCTGAAATAAAAATTAGTGTTCATAAATATGAATTCTTTACATTTTATTTCTTAAATCGTTTGATTCAAATAACATACACAACAATAAATATATTATTTTCAATACTTGGACATAATAGTAACCTTCTAATATCAAAATTAAATGAGATGGTTAAAAAATAATCAAATATGAAATAAGAGAATGAATAATTTCCAAAGTTTAATTTAAGGGGAAAAAATGACACAATTAATTATAATTTACAAAAGTAGTACCTTTTTTTGTTTTTTCCTTACTACTTGCTTCACCAATGATTGTTTGTTTCATTGATTCTCGCCTGAAAATAATATTGATTAGCATTCAAAAAATGTATTGATAAAAGCATTTTTAAAATATAAACCTTTCCACAACATTATATTAATTAATAGTTATAAGTTACTTAAAAGGAGACAATAGAAATTGGTTGTTGCAGTTGTCATATGGGAGTGACAAGATGGAATCTGTTGAAACTTGTTCTCTATAATATGTGGGCATTATTGCTCTATCAGTTAAACCTCTCAGAAGAGCTATTAAGATGTCAGATATATCTCTGCCTTTCATACTCATTTTTTTTAATATATTGAGTCTCAAAATGAATTAATGAAAATTTTATAGATTTAGATTTTGGTGATAAAGCAAGCAGTGACATCATAAAACCTTAAACAGGTTTTATTCAGAAAATAGTTATGTCATTAATTGAGAATTTATGTGAAGGTGAAACTCCATGATATGAAATGCCATCATACTTATCAAATAAGGAGGAGAGATAAGAAAGGAAACTACAAATATTGCAACTTGATAGAAAGGAAAATATAATAAATGCTTGGTATTTTCTAACTATAAGTTGTTTGGAGAAAAAAAATATCAAACAAAAATTAATTAATAATTATTTGTAATAATCCTTTGAAACAAAATAATTTCTAACAAAAATTTATTCTATTAATGCTTAAAAGATGTTACATATTTACTAAAATCAACTGCAACCTAGTGAGAATTATATAGAACAATCTAGAACCTCTCTCGGCAAAGTTTAAAAAGTGAAGCATAAAGAAACATTTTCTGAAAAAATTTAAAGTAATACTTCAAGTTAATAATAGCTTCATAATTAAAAATTAAGTAACATCTTCCTTATGTAATGTAAATTTATTAAATTAATAATAAGGTTTAAAGTTAGTAGAAACACTTATTTTTATTCAATAGATCACATTTTTTTAATTGCCAGTTTTTATATGTACAGATTAATTTAAATTAAGTTAATATGTACAGATTAATATGTTAATATGTACAGATTAATTTAAATAGCATTAGCTTCGAATCTAAAAACTACAATTTTGATCGTTAATTTCCTTTTTAAACAAATATATAATTATTGAATTAATAAAATATACTTACTGCTGCTGAAAATTTTTGCTAGGCACTAGACCAGCTAGAGCCTGATCTTCTTCACCTTCCCGATAAGCCTGCCACCAGTTTGGATCATCCTGACTAATAACATGTAAGATGTCTCCTTTTTGGAATGAAATTCCCAACTCTCGGCATGGGATATATAAATCATCATCAGGATCATAATCAAAATGAGCTTTTACATGCATCTGAAATAAAACAGCCAAAAATAAGATCTAATAAAATTCAAGTGAAAATAACTTTTATGCTACATTATTATGCAATAATGACAACTTTTTACTATAGACAATTTTACAAAGTTGATTTATTAATTGTGCGCAAAATTTAGTGAAGAGTCGAAGGTTGCAAGATAAAAGATTACACAAAATGACACTAATTTTTAAGCAAAGCAGCTGGTTTGTTAAATGAACTCAAATGTCTGTTATCTGACAGTCAAAGAAAATACAACCAACATTTACAAAAGGTGTCTGCATGTTCAAATGTGTTGTACTTACAGCCATTAAATTTAGTCTGCAGACAGTTGTAATGATAGTTTATTGCATCGCTAAGCCTGTATTTTAAAATTGAATATAGAAACCTTTTTATTTATTTTTTTGCACATATTTGCTTTTATTGTTTTAAATAAAAGCAAAAAAAAAATTATTTTTTTAAATCTCTAATGTAATGTGAAAATTCTCTAAAAGGTAGTTAGACACCTTGAAAATTTTAATAATTAAAAATAAAATGCTTGCACCTGGTACTCCTTCCATTATCCATTCTTTTTTGAAGTCATGATTCTATGAAGTTTTGACACCATTACCATTCTGAAGTCATTATTTCAACATTTGTCAAATTTTAAGAAAGAAAACTGGAAATATCTTTTTCTATTGATTATTAACTAATTGTCTTCTTGATAAATTCGAATACTTTCATTATAGAATTCAAATTGGGGGGGGGGGGCTCTAGTTAAGACATGATGCCCTTCTGGTAGTTGGTGACAGTTATTAAAGTTTTAAATACACAAACTATTATGTATGACATAGAGAAAAATACTAGAAATTGTGTACTATCAGAATTTTAAATCGGCATAATGCCATTAAGTACAGACACCTTTAGTTATAAAACATATGCTGTGATACAAGCAAACAACAAACAATACTCCCATACTGAATCAAAACATTTATGAATGTGACATACAGCTATACAGGAAAATGAATGCAATTACTTCTTTTCATATTCATGTGTGCTCTTCACACACACACACACACAGCTAGACCACTACGTTTACTGATTTTTGCTAAAGACCATTGCGAATTTTAATATATCTTCACAAAGTTTATTTTTATAATTGTTAGGTTTTTCTGGGAAAGTATTTGTTAAAACTTCGCATATATTCCAAACTGTTACGGATTTACTCTTCCGATGGAATTCTTTTTGATTTGTTGGTCGATATTGAAATAAACAGTCCTTCAGTAGAAAACTACGACAACGTTTATTAACTCAAAGGACACGAGCACACAGACGATTATACGACTTCAGATCTTTGACAGCCTCTAATCATATTTTTCTTCCCCAAACATCCCAGCTAAAAAAATATTAACTCCACATTTTTACTGACATAGATTTTTTTTATTCCTTAAAAAAAGGAAAGGAAATATATTTTTTGTAGCGTTTGGAAGTGAAGTTTGCTCTGATACGTTTAGCAGAAATTAATCTTAACAATTTATTTTAATAGATTTTCTTGGTGAGCAATCTTTATTTTTTAAGGTTCAATGAATTACCTTTTCTTTCCTTTCTACAGACTTTTTTTTCTGAATGTCTATTTGTAATGACTCCTATTGATTGTACAAAACTATAGCACAAAATATAACTATTTATATTATACCAATAACAACAACAAAATCATACTACTGAATATATGGTGAAAAGTAAGGGTACAGAAATGAGACCAAAGTGTAGTCCTTGTCCGTGCTTTCTTTTAGACTCTGAGGCATCCTAGAGACTGAATGAAAAAACCGTACTTTTCTGAACATGCATTGTTTGTCTAATTTTTCAAGTTTCAGATATGTCTGAAGAAAAGGGAAATCTTGTGAAACATTGCACTTAGGGGAAGGAAGCTTGAAAAGAAATCAAATCTATATTATATAGAAAATTTTAAAGGATGAACCTTTAAGTTCATCCCCCTCTTCAAATTGACCTAGGACATATAAATGTATATGAATTTCATAGAAATTATGTTCTGTCTTTTGAAATGTACCATTCTAATTAAAATTATTTCAAATCCCTTATTATGCTATTTCTTTTTCCTTTCCTTTAACACCTATTTTATTAAAATCATTCTTTATATATATATATTCAAAAATAACATTCTATTGGTAAAATAACTTCCAATTAAAATCACTTATTTGAGTACTTTTAATTAGTATCCTCAACAGTTTAAATTAATATTAAACTAATATCACATATAATGTTAATTATTTAGAGAACTAAACATTTTTTTTTTAATTTTATCAAATTAAACCAAATCATTACTCTATTTTAGCAAGATTGTGATCATTCAAGAACAACAGCAATTATTTGCACACAACAAACTTTTTAATTTCACTGTCTCTCCCCCCCTTTTTAATAGCTTCTTTATTAATAATTTGATTTGATTTTTATCCATGCATGAGACAATTCTTTTGAAGAAAAATAAATGTAAAAAATCATTATGTTTTTTTTTTTTTGCTTTTCTTTTGGTATGATTTCATTTTTCATTTTTTCATTTTATAATTTCATTTTTTATTTTATTTTATTTTATTTATTTATTTTTTTTCTTGCTTTTTGGGACATTAAAAATACTAACTTCATTGAACTTTGTCTTTTGTTTGCTGATTTAAAATAGTATAATATACAAATATATTAATCAATAGAAATATATTTCTTATTAATTTTATATTTCATTAAAACTCTTAAGATTTCTTTCTGTTCTGCATTTATAACTGATTATCTTACAAAATTATTGAAGAAATATAAGGAAATAATTTACTGCAGTTTTGATTTCATGAGCATGTCACAAACAATGCTATGCAATTTTGTCCGTAACCAAAAATCACCGAAAGACAGCATATTTTACTAACATTGATTGCAAACAACTGAAATGAAAATTCATTTCTATATCCTGTCCCTTTATTTTTTAATAGTTGATTCAAATGATACTAAATATACAAAATAAACTACCTTAGGCCTTGTAGCTGTTTTTATATTTTGTTTGAAATTTTTGAGAAGAAAAATGCTTTGATTTTAGCCTGTTAAAATACAAAATGGAAAGGCAATAAAGAAAAAGTAATAATTATCTTTTTATTTCTTCTAACAATACTTAGTTATTGAAAACATGAATTTAAAATAACAGTAAATTTTAAGTTTATGTCAAATAATGCTTTTTTGAGTCAAGGGGTTCTTCTCTGTACCCTTCACCCAATTTACTCATGTACAAATTTATAAAAAATGAAGAAATTGCATTAACATTAAAATAATACATCAAGAAATATTAATAAAATTGAGATTGGACTTGCTCTAAAAATTATAAATACAATGAATCATATAATGAAAACAGAAAAGTGTATTAAATAAATTGCACAAAATTATCTAATTCAATAAAGAATTTGAATTATATTGGCAAAGAAAATGAAAGACAAAAAGAAAATTATTTCGAAGCAAAATTATTATTTACCACATTACTAACAAAAAAAAAACAATACTTGTAATGAATTACAAATTTTAAATGGAAAGGGGTTTATGAATTTGAATCCACTTCTTAATACATGCTACAACAAAAGCCGAACAATAGTGTATAAGTAACAATGAATCTATTTCTCACACTAATTATCTTTCAAGTGAAAGATATAAAAATTAATCCATAAATATATCAAATCAAAATTAATCCACAAGAGTTTTTAAAAAAATATAAAGATAAACTTACCACTGCTTCGATTTGCAAATTTTTCTTTGCTTCTTGTTGTGTGGGAATAATAAGGAATGTTAAGGTGCCATTCATAGTAGCCTAAGATGGAGGTCAAATTATTAATTAAAAAAAGGTCTACAATATCTTGAATAAAAATTAACTAAAATATATTGTAGTTTGAAAACGTCTGCTTTTCAACTAATAATTATACAGTAATTACTATGCAAATTTTATATATACTCAAAGAAAAAATATAGTTACAAAATGAAAACTGAAAGGATTACAGATGAAAAAAAAATGACACATGAAAATTAATAAAATGAAGATGTCATCCACATTTGCTTTGTAAATAAATAATCCTCCAAAGTCCTTGAAAACTTTTTTTTTTTACTTTATTTTAAACTTTAATTTTGTTACATTTGGGATTGTAGGAAGACTTTATTGCTATTGTTGGTTTTCTGAAAAATGTAAAAAATGAACATTTGTTATTCTACATCTCATATATATATATATATATATATATATATATATTGTGTGTGTGTGTGTACATGTATACCCACACACACACACACTAGCGGACCCGACAGACATTGTCCGAAAATTTCAAACCTTCTTGAATAAGTTATAACACTCTGGTTCGTTTTGATGAAAAATTGTGTGAAAATATTATTACAATACATGACGTCATCACGTATACAGTTCCCACAATTACACCTATCGATTGTTTGTGAGTATGCATATACTATGGGCTAAGTTCAATATAGAAACTTAAACTGAACTGAAACTGAAAATTAAACTTTGTTGAATAGAAACTTGTTTTAATTAAAGGGTAAAAAATGATATTCGATCTATTGTTATCAAAAGGTATATTTTTTTAATGTACAAAAAATAAATTTATCGTAATGCCATTTCATGCACGATATTTTTTGTTAATCCTTGTGGGGTATAAACAAACAAATTCGACGGCTTTCCACCCCTTGAACACGCAACATATAATTAGCCGTGCGAGAAGCAAGGATTTTCTAACTCTAAGCAAAAAATTGTCATCGTTTCACCTTGTGACTTATTAATAGTCATAGCAAATGCCAAGAGTATTGGAAATTGCAAACATTTGAATGGGATAGGTGAGTCTGAAAGAATCATTGGGATCCGTGGTAAAAGTAAAACTTCATCTTGAAATTTGCCGTCCAAAATAGTAGCCTCAAGAATATTTCTCATGATTTTTTTAATGAGTAATCGCGTGCCATTACATAATTTTGGTGCATTCAAATTTCGAAGAAAAATGATAGGTGATCCAATCCAAAGATAGATGAGCCAATCTTAAATCTCTAGTTATGTGATAAAGTTTTACAAATTGGTTCTGGATTCAACAGATATAAATTAAAACAAGTTTGTTTTAAAGCTTATTAATTGAATTAATAATGTATACATTATACATGCATGTTATTATGAAATACCAGAGTCAGTAGAAATCAACTTGAAGGCTTTGACAAAGATAATCCTAATACTCCTTCCTTATACTTTGATTGATGTCAAATGTTTGACAGTTAGAGGGAGTTTGCTTTGCTTAACTTTTAAGCAAATGCGTGAATTTTCTACACCAGTTTGGGTAACAAAAATTGGTTATAAATTTTTAATTCCTTTATTTGTTTTATTTTAATTCAAAAGTACTTCAAAATGAATCCGAAAAAAATCGATTAATTAATAATGTATAATTTTAAATGCATCAGACATTACAAAAATAAAAATTGTTTGAAACATATATCCTTTCAGGATAAAATAAACACATTAAGGGCACATTGGTCAATAAAAATGTAAAAAATCTGTGAAATTTGCGATATATTTATTTTGATATTTGATGTATATTTAAACTGTAAGCTATCGTTTGGAAAAATATTATTTTGATGTATTAATTTGTTTACTCAATATCAGCATTTTTTAAAATTATTGTTATTAGGATGTCACACCCACTTGTTTTCATTTGGACAGCTGCAGTAAAAACAGTTTTGTTTTCCTCCAAACACTGCTAGTGAGCATAATTTGTAATTCTGACTTTAAGCTGTTGTTTTTGCTTTGGCAGATGTTAAAAACATCTACCTTTTCTTTCTTTTGTTGTTTGTTTTAATTTGTTCATTCATTCGTCATACATTTCATATTCGAATGGCTCGTTTCAGTTCCTTTGAAATTAGATACAAAAACCGTTCTATTGAGGGTTAAAATTGACATTTACTTTTAATTACCTTTTTTTTTCTAAATTTTGTTTTTAAAATTTTTTATCAGTTTTCACTACTGAAAGTCTAAAGGATGTCCAAACAAAAGCAGAGAAAGTCTGAAAATGTTAAGATATGATAGACAAAGAAATCCTTGGACATTTTGGAAGCTTCTACCAACTGTAATAAACCTGAAATAGTGAATTCATCATCTTAAAAGTGTATATAATAGTTACATTGTTCTGTGCAATCACTTTAGTATTCTTTTTTGAAGAATATTCTTTGTCATGAATGTCAGGAAAAATTTCTTCAAATGCTTCAAGCAAGTTGTTTTTTTTTTAAATCAAAAATGTGTCTATTATGTGCTAAATATGGTAAAGAATTTCGTTCTGTATTTACTGGTGAAAGGGAACTTACATAAAAAAAACACCTTTGAAGTGAACAACAAAGTTGTAGAGGCCTCGTCTCCACGAAGAAAATATATCAAAATTTGATTGCTGCGTTATAATTCAGAAAAAAAAAGTTCATTATATAAAATAAATTGTATCTTATAAGCATGTATCATATTGGCATCATATAATAACAATGAAATGAAAAAAAAAATCAAAAAAATCAGCACATGTCAAATTAGAAGAAAAACATGAGCTCATAATTTATGAAAAAGGTGTATTTTGATTTGCTTCAAATTTTTTTTATTATATTTGTTTATGGCTGCACATATAGTTTTAAAATGTTATATGAATGTAAATTAATCTTTGTGGCTAATAGAAAGTTATTAAGCAAGTCTAATTTTTATTTGAACTTTTTTTTATGATAATGATGGTGAAAAAAAGGAGTTGGTTTGGTTTCACCAATAGTATTTCCTTTATATTCTTTCAGAACTCTTACAAAAATATTATAAATTTATAGATGTATATATTTCATAAAATAAACAATTCTTTTAATAAAAATGAATATTTAAGAAATTTAAATTATTTCAATTATTTGACTGGTCTGTAAATGTACATTTAAATGTATCTTTAACTTTTTCTCAAAATGAAATTTTGTGATACTCTTCAAATTTTCAAATACTCCATGCACATTCTATTTTTAGTTAAAACTCTGAAACTTTTCTCTTATGCTTTATGAACATATAATATTATAATTTGCATTTATATTTTTTTTTATTGAAGACCTCAAATAATATTATTGCATTGATTTTTTAACATTTTTCAAAAAAAAAAGTCAATAATATCAGGTTTTAAAGGGAAAATCACATTTTAAATTAATTCAAGCATGCAAAATATCATGAAAATTTCAAAACAATATTTGTGCCTATTAATAAAGATTTAGAAATTGGCCATTGGGTCCGGATTTGAATGAATACTCTGCATGAATTAAAGAATTGAAGAATTTTTTTTTCTCAGATCCATGTGTTTAGAGAATGCAACTGCTATTGAATAAGGAATCCATACACAAAAATAATTTAGTATATATTTAGAATGCTGAAGGGATAGTTATTTACTCCTAAATCTAAGTTATTCAATTTTGTTGACCCTAACTGTCAAACTAAAAATTAATACAAGATCAAATAATAGATCAAAATTCAGAAGCACTACAATGGTAAATAGTGCCTTGATGTATGGAATCATTTTTCAGTTCTAATGTGATATTTTTCTTAATCCCTTGAACTGAAAAATGTCCAGTCTAATTTGCCATAAACTTTCTGAACCAAACTAAAAATTATGAGCTGCATTCACCAGAAACTATTGAAAGTTGCTGCTTTTCATGAACATTTATATTATCAAATTCCCCCTCCCCCCATTAAAAAATGGTCATGTTTTAGAATTAATTCCTCTTTTTAAAACTAAAAAAATTAAATTTTCTGTTTGAGTAGTGTTAATAGAAAATAGATGGTAGTTCATGAAACTAAACAAAGATTTAATTATTTAAATAGAGAGACAGGCCACCTTTTGTATAGAATATTAAAAAGATGGCTATTTACTTCCTTAAAATCATCAGAATCATGATAAATGATGTTCTTATGATCTAGCAATTGTAAATAGCATTTTTGAGTCTGATTTTTCAAGCAAGGATTTGTACGTCAATATTTGTAAGCTTAATTTGAGATTCTTTGGGAACATAGTGCAAAAAAAAAAAAAAAAAAAAAAAAAAGTTCCTTTTTATTAAGGGAATAGCATAAATTGCTTAGAAATTTTTTTCAAATATTTATTTGCAAGGAATGAGTTATTTAGATCCAAAGGGAATATATAAAAACAAGATCTTCAGTACAGAAGTCTGAAGTGTCCAAGGATTAGAATAAATTGAAATTTTTTTTAATCAAAATATTCAGAAGGCCAAAAGTTTTATCAATTATTATAAAAACTTATGGTAATATTACATAGACATAGTTGAAAGAAAAGTTCCCTTAAATAAAGATTTTGAGATAAAAATCTTATATCTTTAAAGTTAGGTAAATAAAAAATTATGTATACATATATGTGTGTTGAAAAGATGTTTAGCATATGTTTTGATGAATAGAAAAAATGCAGTGGGAGAAGAATTTACAAAACTAAATTATATAGATGAATGTCTACTTTTAACATATTGAAAACCTAGATAGATAAAAATTACAATTAGTAAAAGATAAAATGAATAAGAAAAGAAGACCCCTTACAGATGAATTAATAGATTTACAATTAAAAAGGCTGAAATTGAAAATACTGTTTCTGTACTGTAAAGTTTTGTGAACAAACTTGTAAAAAAAGAATAAGGAAAAGTGAATACTTTTAATGCATAGTTACAATTCTTTAAAATAGTTAAAAGAATTAAAACTAAATAAAAGAAATTTAACAGAGGAATTTATACATTTAAAATATTTTAATGGCACACTGTCTACAGTTTCTCTGTTTAAATGTAAATAAAGGATTTGTAGATTTGCATCCATCTGTTTCCCCCTTCTTGTCAAAGGAAGGTTCTCATTTTAGTTAAAGAAAGGTTTAAGATTTTTATGGGATTAATAATTTTTTTAATGAATTTTGTTTCAGAAAAAGAGTGAATAATGTTTGTGATGAGACCTAGTTGTGAATCATTAAGAATTAACATTCTAACACATGTACAACATCAAGGGTACATAGTTATCTGGAAGTCTACTTAAAAACATAAGTTTAACTTATTATCAGCAAAATGAACATAACAGATACCCTATATGCTTGCTCTCCACTTAAGAATTTAGAAGTACGGAAAATAATAACAAATTTAAACATAAATGAAGAAATATTTTATTTAAATTTATCATTTGCATTTTTATAAGTGAAATCTGTATATTTTTTTGTTTCTATGGTTTTCTTGTAAAGAATTTTTTTCTTCAGTAAGACAGGAAACCAGAGAATATGAAAAGCACAGAAATTAAATAGTAAAATTAGAACTAAAATTTACTAACCAAAATGTCACAGACATCATTGACAGACTTTCCTCTCATCTCTACACCATTCACTTCTAAAATTTCATCTCCCTCATGTAGAAGACCTATAAAATAAAAAACACAAATTTATATATATATACACACACATACATACATACACTGAAGTGACAAAAGTCATGGGATAGCAATATGCAAATATACAGATAGCAGTAGTATCCCAGCGAAAAAGTATAAATGCGCGGTTCGTTTTCCAGAGCTTTCATTTGTGTTCCAAGTTATTCATGTAAACAGGTTTTTCGTGATTTATGGCGGCAAGACGAGAATTAACAGACTTTGAGAACGTGGAATGTTAGTTGGAGCTAGATGCATGCTAGATGCTAGATGTCATTCCATCGCGGATATCGTTAGTGAATTCAACATTCCGAGATCCACAGTATCAAGAGTGTGCCGAGAGTATGAAATTTCAGGCATCCCATCCCATCATGGACAGCGCAGTGGGCGACCACCTACACTTAACGGCCGAGACCGCCGACATCTGTGTAGAATGGTCAATGTTAATAGACACGCAACACTTCGTCAAATAACTGCAGGAATCAATGTGGGACGTACGAGGGACGTGTTCGATAGGACTGTGCCGTGAAATTTGTCTTCCTTGGGCTATGACAGCAGAAGACCGACTCGAGTGCCTTTATTGACAGCACGACATCGCCTGTCCTGGGCTCATGAGCATATCGACTGGTCCCTAGACCAGTGGAAAACCGTGGCGTGGTCAGATGAGTCACGATTTCAGTTGTTACGAGCTGATGGTAGAATTCGAGTGTGGCGCAGACCTTACGAAGTCATGGACCCAAACTGTCAGCAAGGCACTGTTCAAGCTGGTGGTGGCTGCATAATGGTGTGGGCTGTTTTTACATGGCATGGACACGGTCCTCTGGTGCAACTGAACCGATCATTGACTGGAAATGGTTATGTTCAGCTGCTTGCAGATCACTTGCAGCCATTCATGGACTTCACGTACCCACACAACGATGGGATTTTTATGGATGACAATGCGCCATATCACCGGGCCAGAACTGTTCACGATTGGTTTGAAGAACATTCCGGACAATTCCAGTGCATGATCTGGCCACCTAGATCGCCCGATATGAATCCCATCGAGCATTTATGGGACATCATCGAAAGGTCCATTCGTGCCCAAACTCCTGCACCATCCACACTTTCACAATTATGGACGTCTATGCAGACACATGGCTCAATATTCCTGCAGAGGACTTCCAACGATTTGTGGACTCCATGACACGTCGAGTTGTTGCACTTCGCCGGGCAAAAGGAGGACCGACACGATATTAACAGTCATCCCATGACTTTTGTCACTTCAGTGTATAT
>JAOUZG010026324.1:1607408-1624249 GCA_026289955.1 Argiope argentata | reverse complement strand
TATATATATATATATAATCATTATAAAGAAAAATGAGGGAAGAGCATAATGTCGATTTTCTTTTTAATCAATAATACACCAATTTTTTTAAGAACCAACTTGCATTGATTTTTTTAAAAAGAGTAAATACATTTATATATTCAGAAATTCTTCAGTCATCAGCCTATTATTGTCAAACAGTGTTTTTTTTTTTAAAAATTTAGTACATGGATTGTAATGAAAGAAAAGAAGCATTTTATTACTAAGTATAGATGCTGCAATAATAGATTTTTTAAAAACCTTTTTACACTGAAATTAATTTAAATGTTAACACTGAATCAATTGAATTTTAACTAATCCTCAGAACTAATCAACTTGAAGATATATTTATTTTACAGTTGTAAAATGTCTCTTCATATGTGATGACTAGTTAACAGGTAAAACGAACAAGTAATCTCAAAGTCATTTGTAAGTGATAAGGTTTTCCATTTCCATTAAAATTCCAACTCAATGAAAATTTACTGAATTTTATCTTTTAGTAATTTAGAAATTGATGAAAATAAATAAACACCTGACTGAAGAAGAATTTCAACAAAATATTAATTAGCAATTTGAGGAATACTTTTTCAAATTGCATTCCTAGCTATTATTACTTGAAATTTTTCAAGAATCTACACCAAGCATATTTTCATAAGTCAAACACCATTAGCTTTAAATTAGATTTTAAAAAAACAACACTCAGACTTTATCATTTAAAAAAATTATATGCAACGTATCAGAAGTAATCTATAAATATTAATTTAAAGACCGATATATTACACATACTTTCATGATAATTTTCATAAAATCAGAATAATAAAACATTCATCAATCTAAAAATAATTATAAAATAATCTTTCATCTAGGATGAAACAGAAATAAAAATTTCTGCAAGTTAAATATCTTATACTTATTACTAAAAATAAAATATATAAATAATTTATATGTATTAAATATGAAATAAAGTATAATACATACCACTCTTTTCTGCAGCACCACCTTTAACAATCCTACCAATTACTACTGCTTCTCCTTCATTTCTAACAGTTGCACCCTAAGAGAAAAATGAACATTTTAGATACAGGGAAGTGAAATGAATAAATATTATTGACAATGTAAACAGCAACATAATTTATTAAAATATTGATAAAATTAATTTTAAAAAAATACTTTTCAAAATGACAGTTTATTCATTTGTATAATGCCATCTAGTCTTACTTTAAATTACATATTTTTTTTAAAAAAAGTTTAAACACTAGTAACGTTTCTTCACATTTTGGTTTAAAGAACCAAATATTATCTTTTATAAATTTCTATATGATTTATAAATGAATGCTAAGATGTATCTTTAAATAAGTATTTTGTATACTGAAACAAATTTTGGCAATATTACATTTCAAAAATTTTGAGAACTAGAATGAGCCAGAAACATAAGGGATTTTTTTTTAATAATTGAATTCAAAAAGTTATTTTAATTACACAATATTCGATAATGGACAAAATATATTCCCATAATATTTTCCTGCTTTTATGCAAGAGCTGGTATATATGTAATGGTATGGTAAAAAACACCTATATTAATGAGTATTTAAACTGAAGAAGAAAAAAATATTGTAAAGGATGGATAAATGATAGTGACTGGAATGTAAACATATTTAAATATCCTTTACAGTGGCAAGCTAATATACAAACAGTATTACAAAGATATGGAGAGGAAAAATATATTCAATGTCAGGCATAGAAATTTGCTGCATTTTGACAGTATTAAGTAAGCAGATTTTTTAAATGTTTATTTAAATTGCTTCATAAGTAAAGTGCCGATTTAAAATTATTCTTCAAAATATATGTTTATTTTTTTTACACAAGAAAAAATAATGCTGATATTAATAGTTGATATTTAAAAGAGAAAGAAAGAATAAGAGTGAAATATGTTATAAACATGAAACTGCAACAATATTAAAACAAAATATCTACAAAAAAAGTGCCAATTTTTGAATTTGTTTATGATTAGGAATATTGCAGACCCAATAACATTATTTTCTTGATATTTATATAGCGATTCTGATAAGCATGCTAATCAGTTTTTTAAATGATCTGAAACTGGCACTTTTTGAAATGAAATTTTAAGAAGCAACAAAAACTTTTTACAATCAAACTGCATTTTTAGGATGTTAAAAAAGATTTTTATCCTGAAGTTGCATAAGATTATCAGTATCTTCACATAGGAAAAATTCAACAAATATTATGAAAAAGTTTGCTTAAAAAATGAAAAATAATTACAATATATTGCAGCCTTATTTGACACAATACCTCCTGTTTTAGGATTATTATCATTTTATCAATCATTTTATTTTCTTTTAGAATACTTGTAAGAATACTCTTTCAGAATTAAGGGTTTTTTAATCCTTAAAGAAAAAAAATTCAAATATCAATTTTTATAGTATACAGATTTAAAAAAAAACATACCAAAGGTTCATTAGTTTTATCTATCCTAACAATCTTTACACTTTCTTCTGTGTACTGAGATGCACGATCAAGTAACTCTTCATCTGGTGTTATAGTTGGCACTGCTTGTCTTTCTGCTACTTTGTCATGGGCATATATTAAACCTTCTACTTCAAATTTGCTCAAAATATCGACTAGTTCAGCTGCTTCTGGAGATGAGCTTTCCTGAAGTGTATTTATAACCTACAACATTAATGGAAAATTTAGTGAAAATATTAAACTTAACTATTGCATAAAATTGTATGTATTGTTTATACTGGTTGGAATAACAATTGTACATATTAAAACACTTTAATAACAGCATTTAATACATATGAAGCAATTTTTCTATTAAACCATACATAAGCCATAAACAAATTAAAACCATGCACAAGTATGAGATGTGAAGAAACTTCTCCCCATAATTTGAGACAAAAGGTTATTGGGCATATTTAGTAAAATTTCAGTAATGGAAAAGATCAAAATATCATAGATATAGAATACAACATAATATAAAAATTCAGACACCAATGAAATATTACTTCTTGTGTGATATCTTGTGCTTCAGTAAAAACAGGAGTAGGAGGGCATTTGAAACAGCAAACTTCTTGAACTTTGTTATGGATCGCAAGAATATTTTGGAAGTCAGCATTCTGGATCAGGCTTTCAACTAACATTAAATCTGAATCCTTATGACCATTGCCTTGCAAACTTGAACTTAATCTGTATAAACTCTGAAGTAGCTCGGATGCACCTGGAAATAAAACTTTAAAATAATTATGTGCTCTAATATGAAGTAAATATAGCATAATTTATAGGGACAGAAGCAGCGAACATGACTTTATCAACTGTTAAATGTTGAAAAAACAGTAAACATGTTATAATTTAATCTCTGCTCTTATTACTAGAAACTAAACAGGCTATTTGCAATTTTTAAATGAGATAAAAAAAATCAATAAATTATTGACTTGAAATTGTGTTAAATAAATATTAATTTTTTTATATAGTATAACTATAAATAACTTGCATATCATGCATATGAAATTGAAGACAAAGGTTTAAAAATACAAAAAAATAAACAAATAAAAATTAAAATCTTAGTTGATTATTTATAAAATTTGGAGCTAAGAAGTGAAATTTATAGGACTAACTGTCAAAGGAACATTAAAGTATTAACATTTCTTTACTCTCTTATTAGTCAGATTTCTTCCTTTATTTTACCCAATGTATAATTTGGGGAGGGGACCTAATTAACCTTCTATAGGGAGAATTTGCATATAAGAGAAATTATTTTTCATACATGATTTCAATTAAAGGAAGCTAACTGATTTGCTCTCCAGCAATCTATCCAGAAATGTTCTTTTGACTAATATTATCGATGCCATATTTTTTTAAAAACATGAAATGTCATTATTTCATTAGAAAAAAAATGTCAGAAAGCTAGAATGTCACATTTTGAACAAATTTAACACCTATATTTTTATACATACACATTATTATTTTAGTTAATAGAAATAAATCTAAGAGTATTGAACTATGATCTGATATTGAAGAAGATGCTGGGTACATTGCATCCTATATTATCAATACTTTTTTCTTCTGAAAAATTATAAAAATAAAAATAATTTTAAACAAGCTTCAATCAGTATACTAAAAAAAAATAAAAATTTTAAATGAAAATTGTGTTTATCAAATCAAAGCTATGAAAATCTGTAGCTTTAATAGAAATATTCTAAACTAAATTGAGTTTTATTCAGAATTATAATAACCCTAAATTTTTCATGAATATTTAGAAATTTTCTATCTTATATTTATTGTGTTTTAATTTCTCTAATATCAATTTCAGTATCTTACATCATTATAAGTTTGCTAAAATGCCCAGATTTTAGAAAAAAAGTTTGATTTTTAAGACTAATAAAAGCTTATTTTATAGCATCTTTTATTTTTCAGTCCATAAAATATAATGGCACACTAAAAATTCCCTCAAACTACTTGAATAAAATCTAAATTTAACTGAAAATAATAAATTAACTCATAATAAAATTTTGAAATGATGTACTGTTATCAAAAATATACAATTGTACAAAATTTTGGAATTTGATTACAACAGGAAATTAACAAGACTTGATTACAAAAATATCCTTACAAATATGAAATAAGTATAAATGAATGCAATGTATGTAAAATGTTTAATATAAAATGCTTCAAACACTTTACTTACCAAATGTTTTAGCAAGTTCAGGTGTTTTCTTCGTTCCTTCTAACTGACGACTGCTTTCTTCTTCAAGCTCAAACGCAGTATTCTCAACACCACGCTTTATTGACTGAGGAGGATTCACTTCGAGAGCCTGCAATTTCTTAGATCCTCGTAGAGAAGTACGAAGAAATTCATTTTCTTTAGCTTGCTTTTCTTCAGCTATTTTCCTTCTGCGTATATCTTCCTATATATATATATATTTATATATATAAATATATATATATATATATATATAATTATTAATTTTGAAATTGATAGAAAAAAATGTAAAAATATTACATTATACAGTTTGTTTATCCAAATGAATAAGGTTAAAAAAAGAGGGGATTGCACATATTTTAAAATTCTTAGTGTATATATATATATATATATATATATGTTCTTATTAAATATAGAATTTGAATAAACTTATAATTCTTTAAATTTTATGCAAAAGTGTAGAACAAAAAAGTGGTAAATTATATGATCTTATAAGAAGTATTTACTTTATACACTGAATTTGAAGAAAAATGTTTGAAAAATAACAAAGAAAAATATTTCTATATTAATGATTTTGGATTTTTCAAACAATTAAAGACAGCTTGTATAAAAAAAACATTTGTAAAATTTTCTTCTAAAAATATAAATACAGTTTAGATTCAGCTATGCTTTCAGAACTGAATAGCTGAGCTGCTGCTTCATTATTTCAAAGCAATGATTCTCTATCAGATTATGATCCATTGTTTTGCAGTGATTGTTCATAATTTTTATATCAAATTTACTTGGTTTTGTAACTAAGAATGATTATTCTAAGGCTCATAGTAACCCGTTGACAAGGTTTTAGCTTTAGATGGAATGCTCTGGAAATGAAACCCAGTTCCATCAAAGAACCGCTGTATAAATGGCTTTGATGTTCATAAGATCCACTAGAGGCAAATATTCTTTTATTGGTGTTACATGGAAGTTTAACAGAAGAGGCTTAGTTTAAGAGTTATCCTTCATTGTTTCAATGAATTATTAGGTACTTCACAAAATAAGTTAACCGTTATTTCAAAATGGGATTTTAAACTAAATAAACCAAATTTTCACTCTATAGAAGTCTAAACAGTATATCCAAACTCTATAAAAAATAAAAATAATGCCTATATTTCTTTTAAAGTTAACACCAATCACAATTAATATCATTATTATTTTTTAATCATTAGTATATTAAAAATTGGAATTATTGTAGCAAACAAAGAAAAAACAGATTAATGCAATCTAATATCTACTTTAATGAATTAATTAAATTTATTTTTTTATCCTTTTTCCTTATTAGATGGATTTTTTTAAAAAAAGAACACATATGGATTACAATAGAAAATTTCACAGACAATAAATGAAAAATTATTTAAATACAGGAAATGAAAGACAGAAGAATATGTAAAATTTGATCTAAATATTTTCTTATTATAATAATAAAAATAAAAAAAATTATATAAAAAAATTACAACAGAAAGTATTTAATATTTAAATGATGACATACAATTATTCTAAATAGTATTTTTATTACTAAGGTATTCTAAATAATATTAATAGTATTTATTAAAAAAATCATAAATTATAAAAAAAGTCCTAGCAAAGTACATCTAATACATAAATTATTACGAATTTGATAGAATACAGTTTTAAGTTATAACATTAAAGTAACTAGGTTTCATCTCTCATTATAATTAAATTCATAAAAAAGACTATTTTATTTAATATCCCAAATCAGTTGTAAAAGGAAGATAACTATACAGATTAATGCATTTTAAAACTTGAGTATATAAAAATAAGCTCATTTTACAATAAATATTTTGTATTGATGAGGAATTTCTCTCACATTAGTACAAGGCTGAATAAAGAACAATATATAATCATTTAAAATAAGTTTCCCCTGCTAAACGTATAAGAAGAGTTTAAAATAAAAGAACTACAGTCAAATCGCACTAGACGAGCGACACAAAATGGGGGGGGGGGGAGAGACAAGACTCGTTTAATGAGCGATGTTTCGTAGAACGAGTGGTGAGGAAACACTGTGTCATCACATGCTGGATTGTCTTGTATTCATCTGTGTTGAGAGAAAGAAGCTTTGGTCGGAAAACGTTGTTAAATGGGACTTCGAGGAGTTTGAAGAAGCTATGCAACCTTAATTGACAAGATTTTATCCTGGCCAAGACTATTGGATTAGAGGTGGATAACAACAGCATCGATTAGCTGGTGAAAGAACATAGTAAGAGCTATCGAAGAACTAATGGAGCTATAATATATGTCACATCAAAAAGCTGCGGAAGAGATTTGCTCAGAAGAAAAAGAAACTTGATGACAACAGAGCAACTGTCTTTCAGTGAAATTAGGAAGATTCGGCAATTATGGGAAATTCTCCATCGTATGATGGAGAGTTTCACTCCGATAAGACAGTAGGGAGTAAGCTCAAAATATCATTTCATGATAATTCCGTCTCTCATTTCCGTCAAAGTTTGAAGCGTAGACAAAAGTACTTTTTGACAATTTTCCCGTAAAAAAATATTTATTATAAAAAATAAATAACATAATCAAAAATATGTCTCAGTATTTTTTCGGAATTGAGCACATGTCCTATTTCACAGGGATGTCAATGACAAACTCGTTGAATGTTTGTTTAATGAGTGTTTCGCCTTACCTACGATTCGGAAACGAAATAAGATTCGCTAAGCTGGATTCCACTGTGTCTTCAAAGTAAAAAATCCAATAACTTTAAAAAATTAAAATTGAATACTTCTATCAAGTTTGCACTCTGTCCTTTATTTTAGTAAAGAAAAAGATAAAAGATGAAACAAATTAGAAGAAAGTATGTATTTTTCTTTATCAAAGGTATGAGAAAATATGTTAAATGTAAGTAGCGATTCAAATTGGCATAACATAAAAATCATTCCAAAATGATTTATGAAATAATATTATTGGAAACAACCAAATCCTTAATTCAATAATGATGTTACATGTCTCTAAATATTTTATTTTTCAGAAGAGATCCATTAAATTAAATAATTCTAATTTTCAGTAAACAAATTCCATAATATAGAATGTTGATTACAATGTTTAAAAACAAATAAAATTTTTGAAATATTTTATATTTTGAAATAACTTATGATAATATTTAGGACTCTCTGATTCGTAAAAATGATATAACCTTTGTAGGACTATCGACCTGGGAACTTTTGGAAAACAGTTTCTAACAGTAACTATTTGACAAAATTACATATTTAAATACAGTTTTATAATTCACAATTACTACTGCTTCGCCTTCATTTCTTTCTTCGGTCACCCTAAGAGAGAAATGCACACCATGGACAAACTAATGGTCCATATAAAGAAAAAATAAATAAATCTAGATAAATAATGATAAATACAAACAGTAACATTTACTAAACATGTTTATAATATTTCCTCCAAAAAATTCATTTTTGTTCAAGTGTTTTAAATAACAAAATATAGTAAAAAATACACTTATACCTGATATTTACGTATCCTTTCTAACTGCTCCTCACTTGCATCTTCCAAGTTTTTATTATCGTAATCAGTGGAATCAACAGTAACTTTAGGAACGGCATTATTATCCAAGTTGCTTTTGAAACTAGAAACACTTTTGCGGGTCACAGAATTCATTTTAGAAGATGGGTCATTTTCATTAGAAGAACTATCGCCAGAACTATTTATAAAAAATTCAGGATGGCCTTCCCGTTTAAAACTACCTCTATCGTTGACTTTTTGAGGTGGATATCTAGGAGATGTTTTGGCAACACCAACAAAAGAGTCTGGCACATCTACTGCCATTTCCCGATGAGTTCTAAGTTCAGAATCTACAGTATTTGGTTTGTAAAGATGACTTTTGGATAAAACCGAGCAATTTGCTTTTGATAAATTTTGGTTACTAACTACTGACTGTTTAATGCTTGACAGCAGTTGCCTTTGCTGATGAATTTCATTTGGCGAAGATTTGAGTTTGTCAGGTAAATTTGGCAATAAAGTTTCAACAGAAACACATAATTCAGAAAAACGATTTGTTACACAATCAGCTCCGTTTTGGGATTCCACAAGAAGTCTTTCACGGGGTGGAGTTTCAGGTGATGATGGTGAGAGGGCATCATCGTAGCTTTCCTTATCTATTATTTCTTGAGTAAGTTCTAATTCTTGATCGTGGGTATCATGGTCACCAATGCCAACTTGACTGTGACCATTCAGTCCTTGCATAGTTTGGTCATGGATGTTTTTATCACCATGTGGCGTGGAAGTACTGTTTACATAGTTATCAAGATTATCTTTTTTCACACGTTCTAAAGTCGCATTATGGATTTCAGGCACAGTGGTAACATAAATTGGATTATTTTCGATGACACCGTTCAGCTCCCGAGTGCTGTTTGTACATTCATTCAGTTCCTGTGAAAGCTTTGTCATATCCACTGGCTTGATTTTTTTAAGAGCAGACAATCTTTCCAAACGCTCCCTGGCTTGCTGTTCCACGGCAATAACGAAGGCATCTTGCACGTTATTAGAAACTTGACCTAAATCCAAAGCTGTTGGAAAAAATGAATAGATTTAGAACATTATTTTATTATGCGCAAACGTAATAAAATAATGCAAGGAATACATTATTTTCTAAACATTTAAAATACAAAATTTTGCTCAATGTTTTAAGCAATCAAAACAATTCAAACCTAAAACATTTGAATAAATTTAAAGTGCATTTTATCAAAATTTAATCTTCTTAAATTCCTTAAAGATAACAGCAAATATCTCATATTTAAGTTAATTGTGATGTATCACTAAAATCCAATTAAATAAGCCTGAATATTATCTTAAGAACTTAATAGCAATTAATGTTCTGCACAATGAAATTTTGTATTTAACGCTATTTAATTTCATGAAGCTTCTTCCACAGTTGTGGGAAATGTAGAAACAGTATCTCATTTACAAAGAGGTATTGTTTACAGTTTTCAATATAACGTCAACTTAAATAGTCACAAGTTAAGATATTTAAAAAAAATGAACGACGTATTGCATGGATCTCTTCAAGAGATACCGATAATGCCATTTTTATTCCACAAAATTTCCCACCATAAATCATTCTTTTAATTTTGAAAAGAAATCTATAACTTTTTGAGGAAATATGAGCCTTACGTGTCTGTTTATAAAACTGAAATGTTAGTTTTTCAAATAATCCTGTTTTGTCATTTAATGAAATCTATGTGTTAATATTTGTATAATCAGTAACCTAAATCATGAAGAGATGAGATTTTACATTTTTTTAAATGATATTTTAATTTTTAAAAAAGAATAAATTTGTTATTTAGAATCTATCAGTTTTAACCAAGTCCGTATTTTGGCATACACGAACATACTTATTAGCGAATTTCAAGCCCAAACGATTTTTAAAAGGAAATGTTTATTTTCCCTTTTTCTTCTACGGGGAATAAAAATAACTTAGAAAAATGTTTATTCCTGTTTATTTTGTCTTTTTAAATATTGGCTTGGAAGGTCACATTTTATTATGATAGGCATGCATTTAATTTATTAATAGATTCTTAATCTTAAGGATGAGTTTCCAGCACAAACTCAGTCTTTATATTTGCAACTAAAAATGTGCTACAGCTAATTTGGTCAATATTCAAACAGAATAATCTTCACAGGCTGGATACTTTTTGCTAATTGGACATGATGCGACAAGCAAGCCATTAAAACTATTCAGACATTCTACGTTGCAGACCGATAAGGATACAGCTACCAAATTTGACAGGAGTTAATTCTTGGGAAGGAAATGTTCACTCAAAGAAATGGATTTTTCAAATTAATTATCAATTTACCCGAATGCTTAAGTTTTCCGATAGTAATTTCTGAACATTTTACGGTAAAAGATAAATAAATAAATAAATACTCAAAATATTAGTTTTTCAAGTCTTACAACTTTTATTTTCATGTATTTTATTCTTTAATTTTAATATATTTAGCAAATTATTTAAAAAATTATTCTAAGAAGAATTTTTAATATTCCAATTACTACGTTAATCACATGTGTTGTGACAATATTTTTTAAAAAATTCAATTCTTTTGTGGGCATTTCATTATAGCTTACAATTAATAATAAGATTTTTAAAAATAATAAATTGTTCAACTAAATCTGAAACGTTATTATGTTTCAGATTCGAACTTCAAATCTTCTTCATTTTTTTTTTTTTAACTTTCTCTTGTACAAAATACAAAGCGAGATTGTAAACGTCAACAAATTCGAACTCGAGATTCTGTCGAATCATCACCTCCCCGTGGTCGAGAAACAGATTTTTTTGGGCATTTTGCCAATCTGTCTGTGAACAAAATAACTAAAAAAGTTTTAAGCTAGATGAATGAAATTTATTATAAGGATTTCAGACCAGATATGTAGTTCTGTCAAATTTTGAAGAAATCCTTTCAGTGGAAGTCGGTCTGTATGTTGAATTGGCTGAACTCGATAACTACAAAACCTGAAAAACTAGACAGATAAAATTTGGCACACAAGTTTAACATTTAGAATGTAGATTCTTACCAAATCAAAGTCTGTCAAAGGGCTGATAGTAAATCGGTCTATACATTCGCATGCATAATTCAAATATGCATTGACTTCAATCAATGAAATGTGATATATGATCTTGCAACTGTAATTCCTTGTCAAATTGTGGTTCCAATCGGTCGGTATAAAGAAAGCAGTCTAAAATACACACGGACGCGATAGATCCGCTAAAAATGCATAATTTGAGATAATCCATATTTCGCAAATACTGTTGAATAGTACTGAGCAAATCATTCGAAGCCTTACTCAAGGCCTTCTATTTTAAAGGGGAGGAAGATGTACAAGATCTTTACTCAAAAGTAGGAGAGAAAGTTACAGAGACTACTCACTCTGCTTTTTTACACCCATCTCCATAACAGTCACCTCACTTTTAGGGTGAAATTTGCAAATACGCGCTGCAAAACACGCGATAAAGAGCCGTTTCAGTTGCCAGGGTATAACTACCGTGCGCTTGTAGACCCGCCAGACCGGTTCAGAGATGCAGGGCACCATCGCAGGTTACGAAGAAGAGACAGGGGGGGGGGTGCTAATTGAATTGCGACATCGCTGAGAAATTCAGTTTGAAGACGAAGGCGGGGGAGGGGAAAAGAGTAAATATTTAAACGATGAAGACCAAATTGAACTGCGAATTTCGAAATTCGAGTATTTGCGTTTATTGAAAACTGAAAAGCAAAACCACTCTTCAAGAAGTCTTGTTAAAATAAAGTAACATTTTACTCTGCAATAAACGCAATTTTCGAAGTAAAAAGCAATGCTCTTTCGAAAACGAAAAGCTGTAAAATCAGTTAAATTAAGCATATTTCCAAAAATTAGAATTTTACTAAATATGAATCAAATATAACAGCAGACTTTTACTTTATATGCAGTAATATGCAGGAAGTTTCAAATGACAAGAATTTCTGGACTTATATATCTAACCGTAATTTTTTCAGCAGAATCGTGGTCGATGACACTGATGACACTTTGAATTTTTAACTTCGTTTTATTCCATTTTGGTAGGCATGATGTATGTACAAATAGAAGTGACGAGCACATAAACCTAGGGCGACACAAGAGCGAAATGAGGAAAAGCTTAAAAAGGGCATGAGAGAGAAAATATTTTCCCCAATGTTTATATAGACTACGAGATTCTGATAGGGATTTCTCTACACGTGTAGAATTCCCTTCACTAGGAGTGTAGGAACCACTAACCTAAGCATTAGTACAAAGTTTCAGTTAAATTAATTAAATAGAAAAAGTGGGGAATTCAACAGAAAAAGTTAAATAGTATGGGATCAGGAAATAAGACAATATTTTAGAATGAAGTTAATATATGCTGTATTTAGAAATTAAATTAGATTTTAAAATATCATCTCACACACACACGCGCGCGCGCGAATAAACAATTAAAATTTTATTACCATTTACAAATAAACAAACGTGAGAATATAAATTTTAAAATATTTTACTTCGTTTGTATAATTATAAAGGATAAATGTGCATTCTGAGAGACTTTTTAACAATTATAATTAATGAAATGTATATCAAATGCATGACGTTTCATTGCAAATAATTTCCGTTAATATTATCCAACAAAAGTAATTTTAAAATTCTCTTACAATTATTTAAATTTGACTATCGTCTATTTTTTTCACTCCTAATTTTACAAATTATCTTTCATATACAATTTACAAGACTTTTTACTGTTACAACGAATTCAAACCATTTTCATCGTTTACAAATACATTTATTATTTAAAAATTTCAAACTTAATTATTATATTGAAATGTCAGATCCCAACGGATCTCTTTTCTTTTTATAATTCCTAAATTTTTCCATAAAAATTAGTAAGTAAAAACGAAGAAAAAGAGAAAGAAATTCTTTAAAATATTAAGTGTAATAGAAATATATCTCATAAGCATAAAGTATATGATAGCTAATCTTTAATTACTTTTACAGTCAAGAATCAGCTTGGCCAACATGATACAAGATGTCAGATAAGTAGCAAGTGTAATGGCTCCAATAGGTCGGTCCACATAATCAAAACAGGACACACACACACACACACACACACAAAAAAAAAAAAACGCTACTAATCAAAATACAGGTTTTATTGCCTTTTATGTTTTGAAGTTTAAAATTAATTTGTTAAGCATAAATCATTCAACCCATCTAAAATAAATATTACAAACGAAAAACATGGCTATTTTATTAAAAAAAATTCGATATTAATGAGGAGAGTTAAGTTGCGAGTGTATTATAAAAGTTCCTTATGATCTGAAGTGATATGAAATGATTATTCTAATATTTTAATTACTTAGATCATTATTACGTACTGAGTAAACATTACAGACATTAACGTTTAGTTACATTTAACCTACTAAAGTAGTTTTACATTAAAACATACTGAAAACTGTAAAGCACTGTACGTGGGCCTTACTCTTCTATCGAAGTTTCAAAATAAAATGTCAATGGCAAAAAAATTCTACTGAGATTGCCATAATGTATACCTTTTGTTTGTACATTGATAAGAACATTTTGTGCATTAAACTTTCAAAGAATCATTTTGGGAATCTGAGAAGGAAAAAAGGGGAGTTAATACAATGTACACGAGGGAGGTTAGCATATTGAAAGCGTTGCACATCACTAGGAATCTCTTAACTTATACATGGAATCTGGCTGCATTTCTTTCATCAGTTTTAGTTACAAATGTCTTCAAAAAGAAATTATTGCATGGTTATTCAATACAATTATATTTATGAGGCATATTCTTTCCAGGGGTATTGAAATTAAAGATTTTTCTTTTTAAATAGCAAAGCATCCATCGAAAAAAATCAGTACAGAATAGCCAAAGAAATAAAACTAGTTCCAGTAAAATTAATAATAATAAAATTATATCTACTAAAATATGAGAAAAAGTTCTACATTTTCTAACAGAAAATTCATTTCTGCGCTCAGTTTTCATTAAAAATAAAAATAAAAACTTAAATCCCACACTTGTATTAAGTAAAAAGAAAAATTCCAAATATAATTTTTAAAATTTTACTCACAAAGAACCAAAATGATTTTGGATTACTGATATCTTGATAAGCAACCATGAACTAACATTTTCCAGCATTTTGACACGACCGAAATAATACGTTTTATCGAGATTTATTTTTACACTTTCAGAGTTGATGCATTTTAATGCCTTCGTGATATTCCATTGTGAGCGTGATTTCCCTAAGTTGCATTAGAAACTGAACAAAAAAGACGCCACTTCTCACTGATTCGGTCAATATCTGACATAAAAGAAGAAAGAGAACTTTTTTCGAAGTACAGCTTGAAGAACTTGGTTCAGATTTTTGTAATGATCCACAAAGCGATAATTTTATTAGTTAAAAATGTATAATTTCCATATGCAGCAGAATCATTACCGCTGAAGAACAATTGCACATACTCACAAAAGGGCTATGTAAAACGCTTTGTATATTAATTATCATCTAAGTAGTGCATTTGAAAGAAAAATAGTAATATTTTATTAGATAATGAATTTAAAAAATAAAGCCGAGATTTAAAGAACTAATCTTTTATACTTATTTTTAGGTTTAAAAGCTGCTTTGCAGATGTTTATCATGAAACGATGTTGCGAACTAGAAACACGAATTCTTCCTTTCTTTTTTACGTCTTAATATTGCTATCAGCGAAACGACAAAACCGTAAGGTCTGCATAGTTATTTCATAAATCCGGAAGCACGGTAAATTATAGCCATCGCCCTGACCCTGGTTACTGCAAGTTTGTTAATTGCAAGAGCAAAGTACGCCCCGCAGCTATTGATGTTCGCTTATGAAATCGATAAAATATACAACGAGCTCGATTAAGAAGTGACCGAAGTTCAAGATGATCAAACGGTCATCAAGAGTTAAGGGCAAAAATATTCAGATGCAAATGTAAGGAAAAGTTTAGAGGACATGTGCTCGAAGAAATAACACACCCTTGACAGCGGGTGAACTGAGAAAGAATTTAACATTAAACAAAATTAAAAAGTGCATGTAACAGACTTTTTTCCTTCGTCGATACAAATTCGAGTACTTGAAACGTATGCAACATTCGAAATCACTATAAATGTGGATTGACGGACAGCTTAAGAATTTTAAGCTATAAGAATGCAAACAGGGCATCACACTTCAAAATATGACAGTTCATTATTTTAAATGTAAACGAACATTAAAGAAAATGTCTTCAAAAATAAATCTAGATAAATAAGAACACTAAAATAATTTTTATGCACTAAATCTAACAAGCGCAGACTGATTGCAATATTTTCAATGAACGTTTTGATTTCAAAATACATTATAGGGTAGAAAAATAAATCTTAAACTTATATCTAGTTGATTTTTCTTTGCATTTCCAATATTGTAATACCAGAAAAGACGCATTGCATATAAGTACTTTATCCAAATGAATCTACAGCATTTTTAGCAATGGATTTTAGCATGTAAATTTAATGGAAGTCGATGCATTTCAAAATCTGAATTCTAAAATTTAAAGTAGAAATATTTTATTTAATACTTTGAGTTGTGTTGGATCTTTATAGCCCATTTTTATGTTCACTTTTGTTTCTAATAATTTCGGAGGAGGGGGACAAAGAAGTTTCGTTCTATTAAAACTCGTTTTCGTTGCATGATGCAACTTATTGAAATCTGGAATTTTTTTAAAAAAATGTAGTATGAAGAACTGAGAATTAAAACTAAAATCCTTGTATTCGACATTTAATTTCGTTACTTTTTTAGACTGAAAACATTTTCCTCATAAACTTTTTTCTGGATGCTGAATAATTGTACCCCCTGTCATCCTCAATCTCGTGGATTGTGATTGAGAGTGACTGCTTTATAAGTATGGGAAAAAAAATTGAGATTATCGTCGCACATTATCTATACTATTATCATATATGTGAAAGTTTGGATGGATGGATGGATGGATGGATGGATGATGGTGTTCAATCACGCCAGAACGGCTGAAGGAAATTGGATGAAATTTAGCACACAAATAGATTATAGTCTACAGAAGAACATAGGCTAATTTTTATTCCGGTTAATTGAATGGTTAATTTTTTATTAATTAAAAACAAACTTTTCCACCCAAAAATAAAAAAAATCTGAAAACATCTACCTGAGCTTTTTGAATCGTTTGTTTTTATTTTTCTACTAGCCGCCTTTGGCGACCAGTTGGTTCGCCAATATTAATGCCGACTAAAGGGTTAAACTATTTTTTTTTTTAAGTTGGTCTCATAATAAGTTTTTCAGCAAAATATTTTTAAGCTTCAAATTTCGATAAACATGTAATTCACTAATACTATTATGTAGGCCTAAAGCAGTCCTGATCTTTGAACCGCATCTCCCTCTGCTTTTCTATCAGTGCAGGTAAAATTCAGTTTTAAATTAAAGTGGAAATGATGGAAGTGCACTTAATATAAAGAAATTTTTACTCAATCCTAGCATGTCTTTAAATAAAACTAAGAACTGAAAGCAGAATAGTCCGAC
>JAOUZG010026324.1:1592635-1607398 GCA_026289955.1 Argiope argentata | reverse complement strand
AAGAACTGAAAGCAGAATAGTCCGACATTGAAGTTTTATGTTCAATACAGAAATTGAAAAATTATAATTTTTTTTTATAATTTATAAGATCTCAAAGAATTATTCAGCAAATATTTCACAGGTTAATTGAAAACTTCAGTTTTTAATTTTATTACTAGATGTATATAAATGCTCTCAATAATAACATTTTTTTAAGGTTTATAAATATATTTCAAAAAGTTATAGTTCGAATTCCTTTGGTCTTATAGATTCATATTTGTAAAATATTCTTAATATTTCAGCTTCTAAATAAATAAATAAGCATTTCTATCTTCTTCAAATCTGGCTGATTTATTCAGTTCTGAATATTGCAAGTATAGAACAATCATCATTATCATAATCTAGACCTATTATTCCAGAGTAACCTTGATTGGCTTCTTTGATATCTTGATAAAGTGATCTAAAATTGCCAGTTTATATCGAATAGTTATATTGAAATTTTCATAGATCGATCAGCTTTGATGATTGATTTAGTTGATTGGAATGCCACTTTTTTATTTAAGGACTTATTGTCTCAAGAATATTTTGTTAAATATGATTCACAGTGCAGATGATGTATGTAAAAATTTAATTCATCAGCATTTTTTCCCTAAATCTATAATTATATATTTCACTTGGACCAATTGCTAAGAGATTTATGTCTCTCCCCCAAAAATTAAGAAATTAGATGTTGGTCGCCGATTGCAGAAGATGCCTTGTAGATGTTAAGCCATATTTGCCTTAAATAAAATTGGTTAATTGGGTTAGTATTATACGTATAGTAAAATATCATAGAAAACGTTTCCATCCATTTATTTTTCAAAAATATCATGTTTCATATTTGTTTCATTTTATACAGACATTTTTATATGTTTAATTTGGAATGATAGTTGATTTATTTTTTCTCATTTGAGAACATGATACTGTTTTGGTTAGAAAGTTTTGATGTCTCCGAAATATGCGGGTTAAAAGTATTTTTTATCTGCTTTTACAAATTTTGCATTGTTAATTATTACGTATGCTTGTTTGAAAGAAGATGCGTTTTCAAATAGCTGACCTGTTTTTATCAGTATAGCTTTAATATTACGTATGGCTTGTTGAAAGCAGATGCGTTTTTATTTCGCATGATTCATTAAAATGCAGAGATAATCACGAAGGCGAATTCTTTGATTTGCACAAAATATCTTCTTCACCTAAGTAAAAGTAACAAATCAAAACATATCTTATTGTTTTAAAAATTAAAAAACAAAAGAATGCAAAAATATTTTACTATTACTGATTATCAATTGCTTTTTGTTCGTCGTTTCTTTGAAATGACGTCATTTTCAAATTCGTTTATTTCTTGCTTTTAAATAATTAATCTCGCTATCAGAAGATTATCGTTTGGTGATTTTCTAAAAATTCTTTTTCAGTTTTAACTGTCGCACTTTTGTAATATATTTTTTACTTTGTATTTTTATTTACTTTAGTTCTTTAATTGAATAATTAATTTTGATATTGCAAACGATCAAGAAAAGTTTACTCTTTCATTTATTGTTAAAAAAATATCACATTTCCTATTTATTTCATTTAATATGATCACGTGATAAAAATTATATTTTTCTGTTTTATTTTTGGTAGTAATTAACTTTTTTTAAAAATCAGAACTTCTGAAAATGTGATGGCTACATATTATTGAAAGTTGATTTTTTTAAGATCCTCACGAAGATAAAATTTTATTTTCATTTTATGCAAAATAAATTGTTGAAAATAAAAACACGATTAAATTAAATGTTTAAAAATTCATTAAAAAAAGAGTTTTATTTCGTAGGTCAAAACATTAGTATTATTGAAAAGTTAATTTTTTGAGCTTTAACTTGATGCAAATAATCAATTTTGTGCTGTAATATTTTCGGAAGTTATAGCGAAAAAACGTCAAAATTTGGCTTATTTTTTAATTAATTAAAATTTTAATTAAAAATTCAAAAAAAGGCCTCCGAGGTGCACATTCCCGGCAGCCAAGGTATATATACCAAATTTGGTAGCTGTAGGTCGAACGGTCTGGCCTGTACATCGCCAACAGACACACACACACACACACACACACACACATTGTGCTTTATTATAAGTAAAGATTTCCGGTGTTCTTTTAATATTATCTTACTATTCTAAAGGAATTTTTTTTAAATTTTTTTCTTATGCTGTTCTTGTGTTAATATAATTCGTTATTTCCTATTCATTTCTCTTGATTTTTTTCTTGCTGTACTTATTTATTTTGCCTACTTTCATCATTTTCGATTAAATTTTTTAGTGCATTCCATATTACTGCATTTATTGATATTTTTTTTTCTATTTTCCAGCAATTTACTGCAACGGGCATCGAAACCTTGTGACTGTAAATGCCATTTCGCTAAAATTTGGTGGCAAACTATAATTTTGGCAAAAATAACTATATATTAAAACTGCTCCACTGTGTGTTTTTGTAATTAAATTGTATTTGTGTTAGCTATCTATTTTTTTATATATGCTTATAGTGGTATGTTTCCGTTAGCAAATAATTTAGAATTCCGCCAAATTTTCTCAAATTTCTTTGGCGATTGTTCGTTTGCGCCCGACAAACGGAAAAGTAACCTTACGGTTTTAATAACATTACATCCCCCCCCACGCTAATGATGTTAGACGTAACGGTTATTTCAAACGATTCCGTTTATTTGTGTAGTGTATGATGAATTTAAAACTAAACATTGTTAATTAATAGATCTTTTGATTCCTTCAGAAGTGCTTTTGAATGAAAATAAAACAAAAATTTTATAATCTGCATTGCGTTACCTTAGCTGGCAAAATTCCCGCCTTTGCGTTGCTCCAATTAACGGTGAAAATTTAGGCATGCATACGGTTTCGATAACATTTTAGACTGCCACTTCTCACATATACACATCAAAATTTCCACGCGTACGTAGTCGCGGTAAGAGCTAGTAAATTATAAAATACCGAAAACTTTCTACATTCGTCTCCCCACCACACATCCATTATTAATTATTTATTTTGATATTGTTATAAGTGATTTTACTATCGGAAATAAAACTAAAAAGTGCAAAATACTGTGGAAGATAGGGAAGAGTGCTGCATATTTATATATAATGATATTTCTTAATTTAATTCGAATTATAAATAATTCCCTTCTTCTAACGCGCTTAACAATTGTTGATTCGGTTGTTCCCACATTAGAAACAAAGAGGAAAAAATCCTTAAAGCCAGTACATCTTTTTGAAAAGATAGCTAAGATAATCTTGCTTAAGTAAACTCGTGGAGGGAAAAATTTCGGTCATTTCGTTCTTGTATCCGGATGTAAACATACGACAATTTATCATCGCTTTTATCTTGTACGAATTATGACTCCTAAGGAGAAATAAATTGAAGCTAAAAATTCACAAGTTTCCTCGCTTCGGCGACGCACCTACAAAATTATGTTTACACACGCACGTACATGCACCAACTGTGGCATCAAAGAAACAAAGTTTTCGAAGTGATCTTTGACATTTTATATGTCATAAAAATGAAAGCATATATTCTCTGCATTTGAATGTTTTTGTAAATGATGGTTATTTTAACAATGTGCCTATTATCGAGGTATAGTGCTTTACATGGTAATAAGAGTTATGAAGAATGGATTTTAATTAAAACTCATTTGAAATACACAGATAACGGTTTTGTCTAAGAAGGTTTAAAATAAATTTTTTTGATTAGTTCACAAAAATTTTTTATGGCTTTTAATGCGAAAGAAAATATAAATATCATAGCAATAAAACTGCGGCTTCTATATGTTCTCCAGACACCGCGTCTGTCTTTCTTTTGATTCATTTTGAAACTTAAATGCCTTAAAAAAATGTAAATTAATTTTAATAAAAGATAAATGCCAATAATGTAAAGAAATATTATGCATATTTCATAAAAAGATATGCAGGTCTATGTGGGAAAAAAAGGCCTTTGGAAATTTTAACAAACTTTTTTTGTTAACTTTCATATTCCTTTTTTTTTAACTCTTACTTACAATCTGTTTATTGTTTAATTGCTTCTGAATATGACAGTTTGTATTTTTCTTGCTTCAAATTTTCTTTTTAAAAATCAACTTTATTGAAATCACTGAAAAACGGATCTTACAGGTTTATTAACGGAAGGTGAAATTTTTTAAACAAATGTATGAGCAGGAATGGAAAATAACTCACATTCGATATGAACGGATTTGCTTCATTTCGTTGGATGTATTAAATTATGGAAAATAACCTCGCAATTTCTAGACACAATCAGATAACGAGACTATCAAAACTGACATATCATATTTCAAGTATATAACTATACTAACATACTTCAATAACATTGTATGATTTTATCTATGGTATCAAAATTAAAGTGCGTCAACAGTCTTAAGACCATTCTGGTATATTTATAGCAGTTTCTAGAAATATTGAGATATTTCTTGAAAATTTGCAGAACTTATAGTAAATTATATTCCAATATCAAAGAAAGCTTTATTATTTTTTTTTACCGACAGCATAAGTAAATGTTAGGATAGGAAGGGGAGATACGCAAGAGAAAATCTTAATAAAATTCGCTAATCTATTATACCTGAATTTGATTTAAAAAATTCAACAAATACGGCGTAAGTAACAAGTATCAAGTTAATAGTATTTATTATACGGTAACAAGTAAACCCCTGCAAAACTTTCGCTCATCCAACTTTTCACTTCTGAAAACAACAGGCTTTAATGCAAATTCAGCATGCTATGTTAGAAAAACTCTTATCTACTGACTTAATAGTAAATTTTGTACCAACTGAGAGAAATTGAAGTCGACAGCAGAAATAATACATAGGAAAATATGGCTGTGTTACTAAAATCGTTGACATTATTGTCACAAATTTTAATTTAACTATTTGAATCTTTTCAGCTAAGTTTAATCCATATTTTTAACACAAATTGAGTAAATTATCGCAGAAATCTGTAAAAAATTCAATTTACTGATATTTCACTTTATATTGTAAGCTTTATTTAGATGAAAGAGAGAGAGAAGAAATACATGGGTTTTGTCTGTGTATAAAAATCCAACTTAATGTACAAAAATTTCTTGGATATTTCAAGATTTGTAACGTTAAAAATTGCTGATCTGCCATGAAACTTACACAATAAGAAATGAAAGCTTGAATACGAACTGAATAAAAATATTTTAAAGTAACAATACTTTAACAGCAGAAAAAAACACAGAATAAATTTTAAAGCATGTCCATACGGTGAAATATAAATCAGATGATTTATAAATCAATTTTAAATACTGTTAATAAGACTATTTTTTAACAACAGAAGTACATTCAAAGAAACCTGCCAGATCCAAAGAAGAAATAATACCCATTCTCAAGGATACGTAAAACTTTTCCCGTTAGACAAAGACACTTTTTCTGTAAAACGCAATAAAACTGCAGAAACAATGAAAGTTGGCACATGTACACAGTTCAAGTGGGGTGTTCAACCCAGCAGCAAACAACCTGACAAAAACTAACTGTGGCATAAATCGAATTCCAGGTGAAGGCATTTTGAAGAAGGTCAACAGCATGCGAGGAATGCTGAACAAGCAACAACCTATAATATAATCCTCGAGAATAAAATTTCCTACATATTAAAATAGGAAGTCGTTTTCAAACAATAATAGACTTCAAATTTAACAAAGCGAGTTCAATTAATGTAGAAAATGTTTTATTATAACAAATATGACATCCAACGAGAAAATAACTAAAAGTTGAGGTCTTTGTTTGATCTTCAAATACAAAGGCGTAAATTTTGCTTTTGTTTATAATGCAAAGATATGACACAAACGCGGAACAGAAAGCACTGATAAGTAGAATGTGTATAATTAATAGAACAATAAAGCGAATAAACCTATATGATCTCAAGAATGAAAAAGTTCCGATTTCGAAAATGCTGAAATTAGCAGAAATGCGCAATGTTTGAATAAAGCATCACAATAATGGTTTACATTCACGCTCTACATTCAAATTTCAAGTGTAATAATATATATTAAATACCAAAGGTCACCAGCTGGATATATGGTTCTCCGATAAGAGAGTAGTTTTAAAATAGCAAATTATACGTTTGATTTGGTTCAAACATCGCAAATTCAATCATTCGATACACGAGTCTGACAACACCATCGTTTATGAAAGGATTGAAGAAAATAGAAATTAATGTAAAAATGTTATGAAAAAAAAATGACACAATAAATGTATGCAAAACTATCTTTCGAAAAGAAAACAAAATCATTTTTTATATCATGAGTCAAGAATTATTTTTCTCTTATAAATAATATATAAATGTATATAAATAAAACAAGCGTCATCAAATGTTTCTAGAACATAGGGAGAAATGCTTCACACGCATGTACATAATCCAATAAAATGATGCGAATATGAAATGTACGGATACAATATTTTTTATTTTAGTTCGTCATCCAATTTGCGAACATCTTTTAAATAAAATTCGCACCAAGGAATATTTAAGTGCAAATATGATTTCGTAACATCGTTTTTTCTTATATTTTTCCCCCTTGTTTTCTTTTCTTTTGATTTCTTTACGAAGGCACTGTTATGATAATTTAATTTTTTCGTGCCAAGAAATAAAGGCGATTTCAGTTAATGCAATTTACTCTTGCATATTTTCTTTGAAGCTTTGTTACTTCATGTCTCTTTTCCGTCGTCTAAGCATAGTAGAAATCTATTAGCAGAAAAAAAAAGGATGTTAAAAAAATAAGATAATTTATGAACGGCAGATAAAAATGGATAAGTGCTTGCAGTATCGTTCTGTTTCTTTATTTTTTTCCGAGATTAGTTTTAGTCACATCAGAAAAATTTCAAAGATTAAATAACGATAATATCGAATTTAAGTTAGATAGAAAGAACAATCACGATTTCATAATTTTAGATATGCAATTTCACTAAATTTGCTTACTGATTGCTAACATGTCTAAATATGTATGAGGAATATACTTTGGAAAGTTGTGCAATTAGTAAAAATGCTAATTTAAGGATTAAGGTCATGATATGATTAGCACATCGAGAGTATGTGGACTTCCAGAATGCGAAGGGAAGAAACAACATAATAGGAAGCTCATAGAAATAATTAAAGTGCCATTCAATTGATAAGGGTTTATGCAAACTTCCAAAGTAAAATGTGCTTATTTGTACAGTACACTCCTGAGTATGCGGTTCGCGATTATCTAACCTTAGTACTATACGGCCTAGCTTTCGTTTATCGCATTTAAACGAGGAAGGAGACATTGCATTGACAACATTGCTAGGGCATTGGAAGCGGGAGCCTGCTTTCAATGCCTTATTAAAACTGCACAGTACGGACAGTATTCGTAAATTGTTCTTGGGGGTATGCTTTATGTTTTTTAGTGCAGCGGTATTTTTTCAAAAGTGTAAGAGTCCAAAATGGGTGATGACCGAAAAAAAGTTGCTTACATTTCCATTACATTAGGCTGAATTCTCGAAGTGTGCCGTATTGTATTCGTAGTGGTGGCTTTATTCACAAAACCGAGTTCAACTGTCTGATAAGTTTAAATATACTCATTGAAGTAGAAATCTACAATCAAAACAGTAAATACAAGATACACCCTGTTTTTCATTTATTCATTTATATAAAAATATTACCATTTATTTTCATTTGCCTAGTTTCTTCGATTTCCCTTTCATAAAAGAAAACATTGTCATGATTGAAAACAACTACAACTCATTCAATATCACATATATCATCAAATTGTGAAGATTCCTTTTCTTTTTCGATCAAAATAATCAAATCATTATTTTATAGCGAAGAGCAAGTTATTAATAGACAGGGGTTTTTTTTTAAATTGATATCTAGGATAACACAATCAGTTTACGACAGTGCATATTTTTTAAAATTTTATTTCAAAGAAAAAAGGAAATATAGCCAATTAAAATACGTAACTATGTGAACGTCTTAACTAATCACACTCATCTTACAGCCACATTATCTTGCATATTATTTTTGTAGTAATATCATTTTTCTCCTGTCCCTGTTTATAAAAATAAAATCTACGGCGACAAATAAGGAATCCGAAAATGGGTTTAAAAAATAGACTTTTGATATAGCATAGTTTACGTTAAAAGAAATACTAAAACATCATAGGTATAACAACAAGTCAACAATAAATTAATCTAAGGATTCAGAAGGACAAAGCCAAAGTTTGCATTATTAAATGTCATTTAGTTGCATTTTCGTTAAGGTGCGTTGAATGTGGCAGTCATATAATTATTGCGATCTAGTTAAATAATTTTGTTAATAAATGTCAATAGTAAAATTTACTTAGTTCACGGGGGAAAAATTATCATTGTCATTTATTATCTTAAAAATCAAGGAAAGTTCAAGTTTTATCTTTGTTGTTGCTATACAAAACTATAGCATTTTTACCAGTATAAATCATATAAGTTCTATAACAATTTCAAATGTCTCAAAATCAAATATTTTAATATGAATTCCTGGGAATGATTAACAAAAATATTAAAATGACTGCATTGTGATATCAAATGACTGCAAAATGACTGAATGAATACATTGTCTCTACTATTTTGTGTTTATATTTCAGCGAGTGTTTAATTTCCATCGAGTGAAAAAATTATTTGGAGTGGGAGGGGGGGGGAAGCGTGAATGAGCGTGTTTCCATATCTTCTCAAGCTTTTTCAGATTTTTAAAATATTAATATAGTTCAATAAAAGTAAGAAACTTTTCTCCGTTTATAAGAATTAAATTTTGCAGCTAATTAATTTAAATTAATTAGAAAGAAAATGGGGGAAAACACATCCAATGACTCACCATCTATCTCATAACCAAAATAATGTCATGTTTACATGCGATGGAAAACAGATACACTATCTTACTAATAGCGAAGTAGATTTTATAATAGAATATGGATCTAATACTTGATGTGTAACGTTTTTCTTCTCGAAAACTGAATGCAATCATAATAGCATAGAAACTGGAAAAATACTGCTAGTAAAACGTTTTAATAATGATTAATAAATATTGTTCAACAGTTCGCTTCAACGGGGACGGGAGTTTTATGATTATATCACAAGGTAGAAAGTGACACAAGATCAGTATTTTTATAAGATTATAAGAAGAAAAAATCAATAAATCGGTAATTTTTAGGTATCAATAATACTATACATTTTTTTTACTGATGACCGAAATTTCAGAATTGTGGAATGAAAAAACAGTCATATTTCAGCAACGCCAATCAGAAACGAGGAAAAAAAGTGTGTAAATAATAAAAATTATTCGCGCACTTATTTTAATAACAATACAAGGTAGGAAAAGAATTAACATGCAACGTTTAAAAAAATTTAAAAATTATAGTAAATTATTCGACTTCGGTACTTTCATCATTGATAGCAACATGACATTTCAAACAGAGGAGACGTTTCCGGCCATTTATCATCTTCTCTATGCAGATTCATCGCAGGTGATTTCAAGAAATGCACAGCGTGCTAATAATCACATGCCATTCACTGCAAATAGTTAGGCAGGTACCTTTCGCTCACGGTCACTCCGCCCACGCAATACTCGAATCGGCTTGCTATTCAACGGAGGAGTAGATTTAAAGAGAAAGGATTTCAAATTATTTTAAACTGTGTCATCATATATTTGTAATTTAAAGCTTTTCAATTTATGTCTATTGCGAAGCGTAATACTTTTTGGCGATTAACGGGCTAATAAGATAAACGTAACTTTGAAATACGAATATTGCTTAAAAAATAATAGTTATTAAAATCTCTTAACTTTCTGATATTCAGTCGGGGAGCTAAGAAACCAAGTGTATTATCGGGAACATTACAGATGGGGAGGGCAAACATATCAAAGTTGTTTTTAAAAAAATTAAATTCCATTTTACAAATAATAAAACTTTTACGATTACTGATTTTTTTTATTATATCATATTATTATCGTGCAACATACAGTACCAGTACTCTTTGTTTGAAATAATATTTAAACTTATTTGAAAAAAAAAAGCATGCAAAAAAAAATAGTGATTTTTTAACAGTTACATGTTCAGAGAGTTAAAGGTTGTAAATCACTTTTCAGCCCAAGACTTCTAAGCGATTACAACTCTTGAAAAATTTCCATTACAAAAGTTGATTGCTATAGCAGAATGGCAATCAAACTAAATTCGAGTAATCTTTCTCTCTTGAACAGAAAGGAAGTTATCGAGAAATGAAAATTATACTCCGCACAATTTCTACTTGCCCTTCACTATAAGCTTTGCTGACTTATGTGTGAATGTTATAATATATATACATGGGTATGCACAAGTATACAAGCACGTAAACGTTTAAACAAAAGGTGGATTACAGTTTAAGAAAGCATGATCGCAAAAGATTTGCTAACAATTTTGCTCAAAATCGTGCCAGGAGAATCACCCCCCCCCCCAAAAAAAAATAACATTCCAGCAAAGAATCTACCTGAAAGACAGAAAAAGATAATGAAGCCCTAACAATATGATCTGCTATTATTTAAATATATTTCCTTCCGGACTGCTAAGCAATCTTAATAAAATTCTTAATAATAAGGGGAGAAAATTCTTCGGAAATTAAATAAAAACAAACAAACAAGAAGTTGGGTTTTTTTACACGAAGCAGTATAGATAATTTAGCAAGTGCATGTTTAATTTCAATATGAGTGAAAGAGACGATAATCGGATTATGAATTTAACTGAAACCAGCACAGCATCGGTACGATAACTTTAAACAAATCCGATCCCTTCCTTAAAATTCCACATTATTTAGTTTCATTGTGCACAGTTTATGAAACTCCATTTAAAATATGTTAGGGAAAATTGCAGAAATTTATTTTATATTCACTCTTATACTTTAAAATATTCGCAAAACATACACAAAAATTTAACTTCATAATTGATTATGTTACAAAAGTGTCCGCTTTAAGCCATTAGGCATATCTGAAATTTCTTTAGAAAAAAAAAATAACGAATATTATTATAACATTCAAAGACCGTCATAGAACACAGAATAAAGAGAATCACATTAAAGTTACCACGTGCAAAAGTACTCAATCCATACGATTCCCAATGATTGATGGACGAGAAAAATTCCCATTAAAAAGCAACAAACTTCATTAGCGGTTTCAAGAACTCACGATTAATCCATAAAAAATTACTAAAATTGGGGAAAAAAAACTAAAATGTCGCTGAAATGAAATAGGTGCAGAAGTTCTATCTGTAATAGATTTTTAAACAAGTATTATAAAAATAATTTTTAAAAAATCAATTCTAACTTAGGTTAACAAAGAATTTTTTTTATATTTTAGTTACTTTTTCTATACTACTATTATAAATGTAAAAGTTCGGATGGATGGATGGATGATGTTAGTCAATCACGCCAGAACAGCTGAACGAAATTTAGTACTGAGTGTAAGATAGAACATAAGCTACTATTTATTCCGTTTAATAGAGTGGTTCATTTTTAATTAATTAAAAACTAACTTTCTCGCCAAAAATCTTCATTTCCCCAGTGCCAAATGAGTAAGATTTCAGGGTCCCCCCCTTCTCCACGCTAATGAGATTATTCTTAACATGTTATCGACCAATTATTTCAAACGATTCAATTTATTTCCCTAGGTTTGATGCTTTTAAAATTAAACATTGTTAATTAATTGATTTTTAGTAGTACTTTTGAATTAAAATAGAATAGAATAAAGCTAATTAAAAATTTATAATCTGCATTGCGTTACCCCAATATTCGTAGAAAATTTGCCAATTGGGGCTACGCAAGTCGCACTGAAAATTCACGTATGCACAGTGTGTTTGTCGTGGTTGATTAGAACTTGATTTTGTTTTGCCGGACTAATCAGCAAAACGATTTTGAATAATTGGTTTGCTGTTTTGTATTATCTTTAAAACGCACCGTAAATAAATTGTTTTTAGGTTAGTTGTTTGGGCTAAGCATTGATATACAGCCATTTGATGCTATGCAAGGTTGGCAATTTTAAGGTAGCACTTTATTTGGATTATACATTCCCGTCGTATTTTATATCACTGTAATTCTATCTTTTTTGTACATTTTTCTTAATTTTTTCCTGTTGAACGTATTCCTTTTGCATACTTTCATTATTTTCGAATATTATTAATTTATTTATTTTTGCATGCAATCCATTTTTTTGCATTTATTGATTTTTTTTCTATATTTCCGTTAATTTGCTGCATCGTTCATCGAAATCTTACGATTGGAAACGCTATTGCTGCCGTTTCAACCACATTTCGCCAAAATTTGGTCTTTTTAACGAAAATTATTTTCAGTAGTACCATAATGATACAGTTTGATAACAATTTACATAGTGATCATACCGTGAATTCTCACACATACATGTCAAAATTTCCACGCGTACGAATACGCGGGTAAAAGCTAGCATTAAATAATTACAATTGTTGTTATTCTCCTATTCAGCTTAACAATGGAAGAAGGGGTGCAGTAGTTTTTGAGGGTATGGACATCTGACCAACTGGTGTGGGAAATTATAGCTTTTTGCGGTATCACAATTGGCTTTCAATCATCAATTGGCGTTGCAAATATAATGCCAATATAATTTTTGATCAATTATTCATAGTAATTGTAATTGTTAGGCCGGGATTGTTGAAATCTTTTTCTTTTTTCAGGGCAGCTCTTAATTGTTGTTCTAATTAATACCTCAAGTTTAAATGAAAATATTTGAATTATGGGGAGAAATTGTAATTTAAAATTAAATACTATTTTCTTTATGTTTCATTTAACAATTATTTGGTGGGATAATTTGTGGTTCCTTTTATTATAAGAAAGATGCTCTTAATTGAATCATAAGCTTTATTTAGTTACTGAAAATTTGTTGATAGTCACACCAAATACTCTGCATTTAAAAAAAAAACCTTCACATTCTTGAACTTTAATTTGATAATGCATGTTTTTGTCTAATGTCTATAACATTATTTATAATTATATAACATTTTCCAATTAATATAAAACCCTAACAAAATGAGAGTCAAGATCTTGCTATTTGATATACATTTTGTTGCTCATCCATGCCCAAAACTATTTTTTTAGTAATTTTAATTCTGTAAAGAAACTGGAGTAATGAATATAATTGTTTAATTGCTTTCATCAGAAGTTGATTTCGATAAAGATCGATTGGACAAGAATTGTGAATTTTATCTTCAAAGAAATTGATTTAAATATGATACACCACAAGATGCTTATAAAACTAATACAAAAGAATATATTTACAATTGTTAACTAAAGTTAATTTTTATTAATTAAAATTAAGTTAATTTTTATTTTTATTAAACTTAACGACCTAAAATTAGATTTACATCACCATACAATTAATAAATAATAAAGTGGCTTTGACTGAGGTGGATTAACAAAAGCTTTGTTGAATTTCTTTTTAAAAAATTTTGTTTGCCTTCATTCACTAAAATTAATAAAATGAACAATCTACAGCATAATTATATAGAATTATGATAATTAAGGATTTTCTCACTTTCGAAAATAATTAAGTAATCTCTGATCAATTGTTTTTAATTTTTTTATTGGGACACAATAAAAGTATTTTCGGGTATTTCTTTTTATACAAAGAATCAACAGATAATTGATATTAGAAAAGGTTTCTGACTGGTTTAAAATTTTAAAAAATAATTGCAATAATAAATAAAATCGTAAAGCATGCTTTATTGCAATAATAAATGAATGCTAGCAAATATACTTTACTAATCTTTGGTTCTCGGAAGAGAGTGTGTTGTAATAATGACTCGAGCTTTCTATATTTCTTAAGAAAAGGCACATACTCAAATAAAATACAGAACTCAGACTTTTCTAGGCAAAAATATCTATTCTAAATCCAGGCAAAAGCAGAAAACACCCTTCTCCGTCCGCCACACAAGGTCTTCTCTCTCTCTCCTTACAAAAACAAAAACAACCCCAAAAGGGGTGGCGAACCTCGCCAATCGTTTCCGCAGACGTCGCCAATGGCAGTCAAACATCACAGGGAGAGTGTGAGTTAATAGTAGTAATTGAAAAGAAAAAAAATTATTATAAAAAGACTTTTATAACTTTCATATACGAATACAATTAATAAATTTATGCAACATTTTAAGTCTTCCTTATTTATTAAGAATTTTTACGTAAGTATTTGCTTTGTACGTTAGGAATGTAATATAATCAAAATTAAAGTCATATTTAGATTATGATGATGATAGCGGATGTTAGGCAGTCAGAAGTAATCTTTACTTATAATAAAGCACGATGTGTGTGCGTGTTGGCGCTGTAAAGGCCAGACCGTTCGACCAACAGCTACCAAATTTGATATATGTATACCTTGGGTGCCGGGAATATGCACCACGGAGCCCTTTTTTGAATTTTTAACTTTAAAACTTTAATTAATTAAAAAATAAACCAAATTTTAACGTATTTTCGTATAACTTCTGAAAATATTATAGCACAAAATTGATTTTTGCATGACGTTAAAGCTAAAAAAATTAGCTTTTCAATGATACTAATGATTTGACCTACGAATTAAAACTCTATTTTTAATGAATTTTTAAACATTTAATTTAATCGTTTTTTTCCAACAATTTATTTCGCAAAATCTTTACTTATAATAAAGCACAATGTGTGTGTGTGTGTGTGTGTGTGTGTGTGTGTGTGTGTGTGTGTGT
>JAOUZG010026324.1:1574301-1592625 GCA_026289955.1 Argiope argentata | reverse complement strand
TGTGTGTGTGTGTGTGTGTGTGTGTGTGTGTGTGTGTGTGTGTGTGTGTGTGTGTGTGTGTGTGTGTGTGAGTGTGTGTGTGAGTGTGTGTGTGTTGGCGATGTACAGGCCAGACCGTTCGACCTACAGCTACCAAATTTGGTATATGTATACCCTTCGGTGCCGGGAATGTGCACCTCGGAGCTATTTTTTTGAATTTCTAATTAAAACTTTAATTAATTAAAAAATAAGCCAAATTTTAACGTTCTTTCGCTATAACTTTTGAAAATATTACAGCACAAAAATGATTTTTGCATCAAGTTAAAGCTCAAAAAATTAGCTTTTCAATGATACTAATGTTTTGACTTACGAATTAAAACTCTATTTTTAATGAATTTTTAAACATTTAATTTTATCGCTTTTTTTCAACAACTTATTTCGCAAAAAAAAAAAAAAAAAAAAAAAAACACTCCAAAAAAAAACAAAAAAAAAAAAAAAAAAAAAAAAATCAGCTTTTAATAAAATGTTGCCATCACATTTTCAGAAGTTCTGATTTTTAAAAAAGTTAATTACTACCAAAATTAAAACAGAAAAATACAATTTTCATCACGTGATTATATGAAATGAATTAAATAGGAAATGTGATATTTTTTAAACAATAAATGCAAATGAAAATCGTTTGCAATATCAAATTTAATAATTCAATTAAAGAATTAAAATAAATAAAAATACAAAATAAAAATATATTACAAAAGTGCGACAGTTAAAACTGAAAACGAATTTTTAGAAAATCACCAAACGATAATCTTCTGAGAGCGAGATTAATTATTTAAAAGCAAGAAATCTTCAAAGAACTTTTAAATGACGTCATTTCAAAGAAAGTAAGAACAAAAAGCAATGTGAAGAAGATATTTTGTGCAAATCAAAAAATTCACCTTCGTGATTGTAATTTTTCTCCGAATTTTAATGAATCATGCGAAATAAAAACGCATCTTCTTTCAAACAAGCATACGTAATAATTAACAATGCAAAATTTGTAAAAGCACATAAAACTATTTTTACCCGCATATTTCAGAGACATCAAAACTTTCTACCAAAACAATATCGTGTTCTCTCATGAGAAAAAATAAATCAAATATCATTCCAAATTAAACATATAAAAATGTCATTTTCGGCACGTGTCTACAAAATGCGATAAATATGAAACATGATAATTTTGGAAAATAAATGGATGAAAACGTTTTCTATGATATTTTACTATACACATATTACTAATCCAATTAAACAATTTTATTTAAGGCAAATATGGCTTAACATCTACAAGGCATCTTCTGTAATCGGAGCCCAACATCAAATTTCTTAATTTTTTTGGGGAGAGATATAAATAATCTCTTAGCAATTGGTCCAAGTGAAATATATAATTATAGATTTAGGGAAAAAATGCTGATGAATTAAATTTTTACATACATCATCTGCTCTGTGAATCATATTTAACTAAATATTCTTGAGACAATAAGTCCTTAAATAATAATAAATTCTTGAGACAAAAGTCCTTAATTAACTAAGTCCTTAAATAAAATCCAATCAACTAAATCAATCATCAAAGCTGATCGATCTATGAAAATTTCAATATAACTATTACGGTAAAAACTGGCGATTTTGATCACTTTATCAAGATCTCAAAGAAGCCAATCAAGGTTACTCTAGAATAATTGGTCTAGATTATGATAATGATGATTGTTTTAAACTTGCAATATTCAGTACTGAATAAATCAGCCAGATTTGAAGAAGATAGAAATGCTTATTTATTTATTTAGAAGTTGAAATATTAAGAATATTTTACAAATATGAATCTATAAGACCAAAGGAATTTAAACCATAATTTTTTGAAATATATTTATAAACCTAAAAAAAATGTTATTATTGAGATCATTTATATACATCTAAAAATAAAATTAAAAGCTGAAGAACTGAAGAAAATATATTAAACCTGAACTTGTGAAATTTTTGCTTATTAATTCATTGAGATCTTATAAATTATAAAAAAAATTTATAACGTTTCAATTTCTGTAGTGAACATAAAACTTCAATGTCGGACTACTCTGCCTTCAGTTTCTGCATTCAGTTTTATTTAAAGACATGCCTGGATTGAGTAAAGAGGTCTTTGAATTAATTGAAGTTTCATCATTTTCAATTTAATTTAAAAGTGAATTTTACGTGCACTGATAGAAAATCAGAGAGAGATGAGGACTTCAAAGATAGGACTGCTTAAGGCCTCCATAATAGTATAAGTGAATTATATAACTATCGAAATTTGAAAATTAAAAATATTTTGCTGAAAAACTTATTATGAGACCACGTTATATAAAAAATGATTTAACCCTTTAGTCGGCATTAATATTGGCGAACCGACTGGTCGCCAAAGGCGGCTAGTAAATAAATAAATAAAAAAATTTATCTACTCGAGGATCTCAAAAAAACCAGCTTTTAATAAAATGTTGCCATCACATTTTCAGAAGTTCTGATTTTTTAAAAAGTTAATTACTACCAAAAATAAAACAGAAAAATACAATTTTCATCACGTGATTAAATGAAACGAGAAAAATAGAAAATGTAATATTTTTTAAACAATAAATGAAAGAGAAAATTTTTCGTGATCGTTTGCAATATCAAAATTAACAATTCCATTAAAGAATTAAAGTAAATAAAAATACAAAGTAAAAATATATTACAAAAGTGCGACATTTAAAACTGAAAAAGAATTTTTAGAAAAGCACCAAACGATAATCTTCTGAGAGCGAGATTAATTATTTAAAAGCAAGAAATCTTAAACGAACTTTGAAAATGACGTCATTTCAAAGAAACGACGAACAAAACGCAATTGATAATCAGTAATAGTAAAATATTTTTGCATTCTTTTTTTTTATTTTTAAAACAATAAGACATGTTTTAAATTGTTACTTTTACTTATGTGAAGAAGATATTTTGTGCAAATCAAAAAATTCGCCTACGTGATTGTAATTTATCTCCGCATTTTAATGAATCATGCGAAATAAAAACGCATCTGCTTTCAATGAAGTAACCTGGTAAAAGTAGGTCAGCTATTTGAAAACGCATCTTCTTTCAAACAAGCATAAGTAATAATTAACAATGCAAAATTTGTAAAAGTATATAAAACTATTTTTATCCGCATATTACCGAGACATCAAAACTTTCTAACATTATCAATATCGTGTTCTCAAATGAGAAAAAATAAATCAACTATCATTACAAATTAAATTTCGGCACGTATCTGTATAAAATGAAACAAATATGAAACATTATATTTTTGGAAAATAAATGAAACGTTTTCTATGATATTTTACTATACATATATTATTAATCCAATTAAACAGTCTTATTTAAGGCAAGTATAGCTTAACATCTACAAGGCATCTTCTGTAATCGGAATCCAACATCTAATTTCTTTATTTTTTTGGGAGAGGCATACATCTCTTAACGAATGGTCTTAGTGAAATATATAATTTTAGATTTAGGGAAAAAATGCTGATGAATTAAATTTTTACATACATCATCTGCTCTGTGAATCATATTTAACAAAATATTTTTGAGACTATAAGTTCTTAAATAAAAAAGTGGCATTCCAATCAACTAAATCAATCATCAAAGCTGATCGATCTATGAAAAATTTCAATATAATTCGATATAAACTGGCGATTTTATATCACTTTATCAAGATATCAAAGAAGCCAATCAGAGTTACTCTAGAATAATTGATCTAGATTATAATTGTTCTAAATTTGCAATATTCAGAACTGAATAAATCAGCCAGATTTGAAGAAGATAAAAATGCTTATTTATTTATTTAGAAGTTGAAATATGAAGAATATTTTACAAATATAAATCTATAAGACCAAAGGAATTTAAACCATAACTTTTTGAAATATATTTATAAACCTAAAAAAATGTTATTATTGAAAGCATTTATATACATCTAAAAATAAAATTAAAAACTGAAGGTTTCAATTAATCTGTGAAATTTTTGCTGAATAATTTCTTGAGATCTTATAAATTATAAAAAAAATTTATAATGTTTCAATTTCTGTATAGAACATAAAACTTCAATGTCGGACTATTCTGCTTTCAGTTCTTAGTTTTATTTAAAGACATGCTTAGATTGGTTAAAGAGGTCTTTATATTAATTGAAGTTTCATCATTCCCACTTTAATATAAAACTGAATTTTATGTGCACTGATAGAAAATCAGAGAACGTTCAAAGATCAGGACTACTTAAGGCCTATATAATAGTATAAGTGAATTATATTACTATCGACATTTGAAGCTTAAAAATATTTTGCTGAAAAACTTATTATGAGACCAAGTTATGTAAAAATTGATTTAACCCTTTAGTCGGCATTAATATTGGCGAACCGACTGGTCGCCAAAGGCGGCTAGTGAAATATAAATTTATGTTAAATATGACGATTTTTCCTTCTTCTCCAAAGGTTTTAAAATGACTCAGGATATTTCATTCTATTCAATTCAAATCTAGATAATCCGACGCATTACGGAGAAAAAAATGAGAAATTCCAATTTATTATAACGAAAAATATTTGTAGGGAAATGGCAAAAATATATTTCTGGGTGCAATTTTATAGGGGAGGGGGAATCCGGAGCAAATTTTAAAGAAGATGATTAAATTACCACATTGAAAAAAATTTCATTATGCAACAAACCACCCATGATGATGAGATACCTTCTCCGGTAGTTAGACATTGCCGATTCTATGAAAGAAGATACAGAGAAGGTAGTTATGAAAAGCTAAAATACAAATGAAATTGCTCGTAAATTTACACAAAAAATATTTTCCTCATTCATCATATAAGTCGTATGAGAGAAATTTTTTTGCATTTTCCTAAATGGTATACTCTTGTTATAACCGAACATGCTTCTTCCCACACGCAAATATTAAATAATTAAAAATAAACTATTTAATTAAAAAACTGAATTCGAAATGAGAGCTAGTTAACCAAAAATAGACCTTTTCCTGGTTAGTGTACCATGAAGAGGTACATAACTAATTACGAAATTTCCGTTTCTATCCAATCCCCCCGCCTCCTTCTGTCTACTTGTAATTTAAAAGAACACTAGTCTTGATTGGTCATGGTTAGCGGAGAAACCTGCGTCTTTATTCCCCTAGAAAATAGAAATTCTATTTTAAGACAGTTCTGATTTCAATGAAATAAGGTTGATATGAAATGCTTGAGATCTTCCTGACAAAGGTGGATTGTATAAAAGAAGATCTTAAATATGGTAGTTGCGAAATCGACCTCTTAATGATCTCAATTAAGTTAACTCGTGTTTGAAAGACGAAATATTTTTCGTATGTCCAAGCCAACTCGGGGAGTAAATCTACAAATATAGGTAAATTTCGTTTATCGTTTCTCATTAAAAATGTTTTCAAATTTAATTTTTTCTGCAATAAAACTTAAATTAAAAAATACAGCCTATGTAATATCAAGGATCATTTTCATTTATGAAAGATTACTTTTCGTAGAATACGTATAGGAAAAAAATGAAATACTTGGTTATAAAATGAAAATATTTTCTGGTTCAAGACATAATTTGGATTTGGCTTAACGGATTTATTGTAAAAACATTGGGGTTTCAATCGTTATTTTAACAGATAATGAAACATTAAGCATTAGAGCACAGAGTCAGCAAAATATATTTTTATATACCAACTATTTCTACAGAAATTAACTTTAAATCGTTAATTTCAGATAGAACTGACGATCGGAATAATATTTTTAGAATTTCATCCGATATGCTAATTAATACACAACATCTGCGTTCTTTGAAAATTGTCACCTATATAATAATGTATAAGGGACGAAATCTGCAACGTAAAATGAAATGAATAAATGAAAACAAAATAAAAATCATAAACATAAATAAGTACATACTCCGAAGGAAATGAGTTTCTTATCATCCTGGAAAAATATGAAAAACCCAAAATAAAATAGTAAAAGAGCCATCTTGACATTCTTTTGTTTTACTATTTCAAAAAATAAATGCTTGATTTTTTTAGATTATAACAACACCATCAAATAATTTAATGTAACATACAAGTTGAGAAATCACCCCCTCCCTTATCTCTGTAATGAAATCCTCAACCTCAGAGGAATTAAAAAAAAAGCTTAAGGTCTATTTCGAATACTGAAATATTTCAGTCAGGAAATTGCAAAAATTATTCTGTTCTTCTCTTGGAGTTGAATTTCCGATAAGGTTGGGGTTTTTTTTCTCGTTATTTATGCAAGAAAACCGATATAATTTCACTTTGTTAGACATTAAATAAGCAAGCTATTTAAGATTCCTAAATCGAGTAAATACGTAAGGATACTAATACTAAAATAATAAAAAAATAATAAAATATAATAAAAATATATAATATAATAATAATATAATTAATATAATATAATAAAAAAAATCTTATATTCTATTCGCAAGAGTGAGAATCACAAAAAAGAAATCTTCTTGAATTAATATAATTTAAAAATGAAACTTATTTCGTAGTTCAGTTATACTTACGGCAAAGTTAAAAAATTTCTTTCACTTTTTTTGGAATAATAAGATTTTATAGCTACACGAAGTATTACAACAAATTGTTAAATTTTTGATTGCCCAGCAAACAATTTTCGTTCAGTCAGTCACGAAGTAATTGCAACATTTGAGTCAGAATTCAAATTTTTTTATGAAGTAAACTGATTAAATCATGCGATAAAAAACATGATAATAAATCAGGACGTACTTTTGCTGCGTCAGAGATGTCTTAACTTCAAAATAATGATCGCGTGAATAACTGATTAAATGAAAGCAACATAATTTCGATAATGAAAATGAAAATAATTCGTGGATATAGTCGTGATTCATCAATTTAAAAGAACACAGAGCATCAAAGCATAATTTTCATTAATTGAAATAAGAACATATTCCCCCAAATGCTACCTCCTTCCATTAATTATTTTTTACATTAATTACATCACATTTATAATTTTTAAAATGAAATTATATTATTCTGATGTTCAGATGAATTAATTATTTGATTAAACACATTAGATATTTGTTTACCTAAATAACATTACTATATATATATATATATATATATATAAACCTTTAAGGAAGTATGTGGACGGTTTAAAACTTCGTGTGTGCTACCATGAAATTGTTTTCTCACTTTTAATTTTTATACTTGAAATTATATTCGTTTTAAAATGTTTAATTTAAAAATATCAATAGGATTTAAAAATTTCAACGCGTTTGGGTTCACACTGTTTTATCAGATTTGGTCTTGCATCGTTAAAGCCTAACTATTGCAACCCCTTTCTCTTTCTCCCACCCATTCCCCCATTTAAACCTAAAGATAGGATCTTCAAATTCATTTTAAAATATGCTTACTTTTCTTTCTTATCTTTATCTGAATAATTGATTCAAAATGCATTAAAAAAGAAATGTTCCTTTCAGACGATTATTTAAACTAAATCGTCATAAGTCTATGAAAAAACAATTTGGATACACAACATAAAGATACAGAAAAGCAGTGAATGAGTTGAGGAAATCGAGTCTCACACATAATTGGTAAATGATTTTACCTTTACAAGCATTAGGTTATCGAACTTTCAATGCAGAAAATGTTATGAAAAAATATATATATGAAGATCTTGGAATCACTGACGAGACACTACAAAATCAGCAGCTTCAATAAACGAACTCAAAACTGAACGAAATGAAATGAGCGTCTGAATTTGAGTTTTGAAAATTAGAAATAAAAGAATTTCGAAATGTTCGGAATTTTATTTTAACATCTAAAGTTATTTACACTATGAAAATTTCTTTTTTATAAATCAAAGAAACTTTTTTTTTAATTTCTAAAACATTTACAGTTAAAAAATTTCATAAATTAATTTTAATAACAAATATTAATAACTTCATGAGTTCTTATTCTAAACACATGACTTATTCGAAAATCACCTATTAAAGAAGGAGGGATATAGCAGTTTCAAGAAATGGAAATTTTTTCAAAATTAAAGATAAATTTAGAGTAAATTCAAACGTCAATACGTAAAATTAGCTTCTAACATTAGGGGATAGGAAAAATCACCCTCCAAAAATGTCTAGACAGAATGTAATTCGAAATAAAAAGAAATTTGATCGTGAATCGAGTCTGGATGCTTTCTGATGGCAATTTACAAAATCGTGACACTCTACTGCTACTTAGGAGAACTGTTTTTCTCCGGGCACGCATCTGTTCCAGATAAAACTGACACAAGTAAAACATCCAGATTTATTGCTAATTTCGTGATAGGACGTGAGATTTTATCGAAGATTAACAACGGATTCTGAATCAAAATACACGCATCTTTGATATTACTTTTTATGAACAATACGAAAAATAAAATTGCGCTTTGAATATAGTTTAAAATTCCTTCAAAATATTTCATATTATTTTTAAAAATGTGTGTTAATTTTGAACTTAAGGGAAGTTTAAATAATTAACATTTTTCATTTGTTTAGAATTCTTTATATAAATCTTATATTTTACTGGTATCAAGATAAACTGACAATAATTTATTATATTTCTTAAAACGTATAAGCATTGAATCTGAAAAAATTGTATGACAATGGTAACTGACAGTATGTTTTAAAATGTTTAACTGAGTCTGGAAGTTTCACATTTTAGGGGGGGGGGGGGATTTACAGCCAATGTCCTCTAATGATAACCAGATGCTTTATTAGAAAACTTTACTTTTAGTAATCGAAACTAATTTTTGGATTTTAACAAAATATCAGCTTAAAATAAAAAATAAAGCGCGAATATAATAATACAAATTATGATTCAGATTTTTCATTAGAATTCTTAATTGCCATTATTTATTCAAACAATTAAAACAAGCAATCTCTATAAAAATTAAGAGGTTTTAGATAATATTAAAATCTAATAATGAATAATCACTTTTTTTTAAGTAAGAGAAGAAATTTTAACTTTACTGTCAAATTGAAAAAATAATTTTCTTAAAGATACAACAGCAAGAATTGTGAAGTATTTCATTTACTTAACACAATAGTTTTGATTTCATTTAATTAACGCATCTACGAATACAATAATGTATTTTACTACACTCTGCTTTTTTAAAATATATACTTAAAAGAAACGTTATTATTTAATATAATAAATACTAGAGCTGATATTAAGAAAAACAAAATTAATAATCTAAACATTCAATAACAAAAACGAAAAAATAAAGGTTGGCTTGATAAATGTTTCCTGAAAACTACATTGTGAAATATTTAATAGTTTTTTTTTTCCCTTTAAATTTGTTTGTGCGTATACAGAGGGCATACATTATATTGTATGTTTATAATATATACGTTCAAGAAAGAAAATTTAACACCAAGTATTTTTTTAAAAATATGAAATCATATGCTATTTACCTGATTATAAAATAATTCATAAGCACTACTGATAATACATTATAGTGTACAAAAGCAAATGTTTAAAATTACTTCTTGTTATTATATTTGCTACATTACTGAACAATTTACAATACAGTGCCTTAAGAAACCGCAAATAAAAGAAATATTCAGCGCATAAAACAGGCACCATTACAGTTTTTTACAACAAAATTCATTCGACAGCACTTGGAATTAAGAATTAAAAATCGCTTGGTGTGAATTGACTGCCTGTTGCCACTAAAGAAAGCTGATACACGAAAACAATAGCAGGTGGAAAGTAATATGTGTCACTCACCCAGTTTGTGGCTCATTTTGCGCTTCACCCTCAGACATATCGTCCTGGATCGTATACACTGAAAGAGAAAGAAGAAATCTCTGAAACAATGGTTTAGTTTGAAAAAATCAAAAAGAACTCTCCTTGAGAGCACTTTTGCACGGCTTCTTGAAATGCTTCTTTGCGAACAGGTATGAGAGCTTCCTGAGTTATCAAGACGGTCTGAAATGAGATCGAGACGAAATAAAAACGGGGGAAAAAATGTGTATATAAACAAGCCTTTGGCGAACAAGGTTGCCACACTCAGAATCTCGCCAAACCGGCTTTTGGTCTATTTTCATCATGAAGACACTCCAGTTATTTGACATTAATAGGGAATCGACTAAAGCTTATTGGCGGCTAAAGTGTGGCTGATTAAAGAAAACGGGTAACGGAATAACTATGATCCCACCCAACCCAATCTCTAAGGCTCTTTACGTCATTGGCACGGGCAAAAGGCCAACGTAGAGGACAGGATCATCAGAACACATCATAATGAAGACAAAAGGGCTTCCTCCCAAAATTAAGAATTCAAAAGATGAGATAATAGCAAATGGAAATTGCCAGATATATACTTATGAGAAAGTTTTAATCGAAATTTAAAGGCCAGATAAATTATTTATTTTGTACTTTGAATCAAATGCATACAAATTAAAAATAAATAACTAGGCAGAAAAATCACTTCGAGGAATTCCAAGAAAGCAAAAAAGGTGTTTAAGGGAGTGTATTTAAATTACCTTTATCAAAGCTTTTTGGACTGAGTCCACAACTACAAATGGAATCCACAAAATATATGTTTTGCATGGTAACTTTCAAATATCAATTATTTAATTCTTAAAAAATTGATTGAAGCATCAATTTCTAAATTCTTAAAAATTTTCTGTGGATGGAGTCAAAAGAAGCGTTTTATAAAAAGAGAATCAAGGGAGATTTTCAAGATTTTTCTTAAACAAATATTTTAAAGTATCATTCATTTCTCGTATACAAAATTACCAAAAAAAAAAAAAAAAAAAAAACACGAATTTGAAATAAACCGTTGAAGATACAAACTATTGTTCCATAAACGAGGATAACTGACAAAATAACGAGTTTTCAAGTTTTGACAATTAAAACATTTTCAATGTGTTTCAAATCTGCCTGATAAAAACTCATTTTTTGAATTATGAATGTCAACACGATAGCTCAAAAATGCCAAGAGCTAGAGGAATAAAATTTGATATATGATCCTTACACTTAATTTGTAATTTTCTATAAATTTCGAAAGAATTCCAATCATAAGAAGTTTTTCTTCTTCCTTGTGTCTGCCCGAATGCACGTGACAGCATTAACTATTAAAAAAATAGCTAGATAGATAAGATTTGAAATTTTGATTTATCATGTAAAAAATGGATTATCATCAAAATGGAAACAAATTTGTCCAAAAGCTGATCATCTATACTTTCACAAGCACACATATGCTATTTCTCAAAAACACAGACTTTAATGAATGAATGTTCAGATGCTTTGATACAGTTTTAGTATATGAAATGCAGATCTTTTTTATATTTTGAATCAAATATGTTAAATGGTTGGTCGTCTGTCGGCCTGCACTTTTGTGTGCAAGAAACCTGATAACTAATTGGTACGTGATCTTTTTTTTTTTAACCAAAATAATAATTCTGTAACAAATTTTAGTTTCAACCAGCCTGGAATAAAGAAAAACGTGTAGTCGGTTTTCATTATTACACTACAAAAATTCTTAAATGCAGAATCTGAAAATAAAAATCAGCACTCGTCGGATTCACAGTCTTGTCCAAATTTCACAATTTTATGCGGAGGGGATGATTTTATTGGAATATGCGACAAAATTTGAAGGAGATAGTATACGCCGGTTCTTTTATTGATTTTCTAATCTATACTACTAATCATAAATGTGAAAGTTGGGATGGGTGGATGGATGATGGGGTTCAATCACGTCAGAACGGATGAAGGAAATTCAATGAAATTTAGCACATAGATAGATTATAGTCTACAGAAGAACCTAGGCTAACTTTTATTCCGGTTAATTGAGGGGTTAATTTTTTATTAATTAAATACAAACTTTTCCGCCCAAAAATAAAAAATGAAAGCATCTCAATGAGCTTTTTGAATCGTTTGTTTTTATTTTTCTATTTCCGGTGTTTTTTTAATATTATCTTACTATTCTAAAGGAATGTTTATTAAATTATTTTCTTATGCTGTTCTTGTGTTAATATAATTCGTTATTTCCTATTCATTTCTCTTAAATTTTTTTCTTACGGTAATTACTTTTGCCTATTTTCATCATTTTCGATTAAATTTTTTACTGCATTTATTGATATTTTTTTTTCTATTTTCCAGTAATTTACTGCAACGGGCATCGAAACCTTGTGACTGTAAATGCCATTTTGCTAAAATTTGGTGTGGCAAACTTTTTTTTTTTTTTTGGAAAAAATGACTATATAAAAAGCTGTTCCACTGAGTGTTTTTGTAATTAAATTGTATTTGTGTTAACTATATATATTTTTATATATGCTTATTGTGGTATGTTTCCGTTAACAAATAATTTAGAATTCCGCCAAATTTTCTCAAATTTCTTTGGCGATTGTTCGTTTGCGCCCGAAAAACGGAAAAGTACCCTTATGGTTTTAATAACATAACATTCCCGTTTTGGATTAATGTAATCACACATAATTGAAAAGAAAAGTTAACGAAACAACAACTCTGGAAGTGCATTTATTTTTAAATGTGCGACCTATTCACTTTTGTAATTATAAAATTATATACCAAACTTCACCCCCATAGATCACTGATTTTTGAATTCATATGCACTGAGGCGAACAGGCGTATTAGACGTTGCGGTTCTTTTATACTAAATTTCAGTCATCTATTCATATTTTTGAAATGTCATGTTTATAGACCGACTGACATGATTCCAAAATGTATGTTTGTTTTTAACTTATGCAGGAATAAAGTCAATAGAATTATTAAAAAATCACGAGGCTGAATTTTCTTAACGATTGCAATATACTTTTTTTTCTTTAAACTAATTCTCGTTCTTGAGATATAAACTATAGATATAAGATCTTTGTAACTCCTATTACAAAAACAACGATCCTTCTTGACGCATCTTCAAGTAAACCGAAAGACGATAAAATAAATATCACGATTCCAAAGTTGTGATAACGTCAGAATTTTTTCGAAAATCAACCAACAATTTACTTTTGACAAATGAAGAGCCATTAGACGAGACGGACATGCATAATGACAGGTATTCCAAAAAGTATCGATCATTTCGGCAAATCACACAAAGAGGATCACTCACGAATTCTCTTCCGGCATCCCTCCTCTGTGGTACAAGGCGTCTTCATCAGAGGCCAGAGGAAGTGATCCAGAAAACGAATATTAATGCAGATCGATTAAACGCGGACAAATTGTAACTGCCCTCGTCGGGCTAACGAGTTACTCATGCGTACGCAGGAAGAGTTGTGTGAAAGATTTATAGATGCGCAACTGTTTACGGGACCAACAGGAACACAGTTTCAGTTACGAGGAATATTAATGCGAGGGTGGCAAAGGTTAAAAATTCGCCATAGAGATTCTTAAATCGATAAGTAAGGTAATGATTTTTTCCAATAACATTGAAAAGAATTGTTTTAACTTAACATTAAAGTAGTAAAATAATATATATTTAATAATATCTATCTGTTTGATATTTGAAATCTAAAGAGGTTTCTTTAGATTCCAAATATCAGGCATCGCTTGTGATTAAGTTCAAATTACTTTAACTTCTTCAGTTGCTCACAATTATTTATAGACTGGATTGTAAATCAGTTAGAGAGTAGTGGTAAAATGAAAATTAGACCCAGTGTTTTGAAATTGAGCTTGAGATTTTTTCACCAAATTTAACTATATAATATTGATTGAGATGATTAAAATTACGTTTATACATGGACGAAAATTCAAGCAAAGATTTTCCACGAAATTCGTTTAGTTCCATTGTGCTTAGCATAGAAATTACGATAAGCGAAAAACATTGAACCAACTTAACCGTAAAAAATCAATTAGCACTGAAACTGATTTTTTTAAAGCACTCATGCGATTTGAGAATGAAGACTGAAAATGTGTGTCTTTAGAGAGCATTTAACGGAATTCTATTGAAGAAACATTTGAATAAACTCACGCTGCCTATTTTGTCATTATCATATGCAATCGACCTCTGGCATCGTTCATATTTGTTCAACTGCAAATTACTGAATCTAGAATTATTCAAAGGAAAAAAATCAAGACAATTGTACTATTTTAACAAGCAGATTATATTACACTACATACATTTTGAAATTGAGCAAACTGATTACATCTTAAAGAACACGAACGACATATGGAAATCGTACATCACTATTACACAAAATCCAGAGAACCATGATAAGTGTGATAAAACTAGATTTCTCTCTTAATGAGTGTATCGTTAAATCAACTGGTAAATAAACGATACTTCACACTCAAAAATATCAGTATGGATATAAACTAGAAAAGTAGTAGTTTAATTAATTATTATTCCGTTTTAAAATTGCGTAAGAGCTTTTTGAGGAATAATCTGTAATTTTGAGCAACAGTTAAACGGCAAGAATGCCATAGGATACTTCCTTCGAATTTCGAAACCACACTAAAGATATGTAACGTTTGGTGCTTGTATATTTAACGCAAATTAAATTAACGATGGATTTATTCGATCTACGAATTCAGCGTTACGAAAATCTACGAATTCAGCGTTAAAAACTGCATACCAAATTTCATCATCTAGCCCAAAACATTTCAGAATTATCGTGTTGACAAAGAATATAACCAAAATGCGTTTTTCGGGTTTGGAAAAGGCTAACACGCCGAAATTTGCGCGTTTTTTTTTTTTTTTAGATGATTGAAATTTGTTCTCTTTGAATACATTGTAAAACAGAAAGTAATAAATGAAGAAATAGAATCAAATATATTTAAGTTTATAATATTTAAATAATTTTGAGAATTAAAATGAGTTTGAAAAAAATATATATATAATATGTTTAACATAATACAAAAACAGGAAACCTCCTACTCGAAGCAAGGATGAAAGAAAGATCTAATTTTACCTGATGGATGTGCGATATGACTTCTGTGTGGGTGCAGTTATCGAGGGAGCGTCCATTTACCTCCAAGATTTCGTCACCCACCTCCAGATCCGCAAGGTCGGCTGGAGATCCTGTAAAAAAAGAAAACAATAAACAAAGGCTTTATGAGGAATAAAATTCAGCTTTGGTATTATTTACATGTTCGTTAAATTCGATAATCGACTTTTCATGTGTAACTTATTGAAAAAAAGTGTTTCAGAACAAACAAAACATTAACTAACTGATTCTATTAACTATCAGGTCACTAATGAAGTCAATCAAGAGGTGACGTACGCATATATACAGGTCATATGATTAAGTGCGTAAGTCATATAAAGGCACGTTATCTTACTTTTTTTTTTTTTAAAGCGAAACTGAGTCCCAAATTTTATATGATGTATAAAATTCGAGCTTGATTTGACCAGTTAGAAAAGTATGCAAGATGTAATTTGTGGAAGCCCCAAAGATGAATCGTGAAATCATATCAAAGATATACATTTTGAAATGTGCTATTCTGGAAAATTTCAGGAACAAATAAAATGAGATTCGAATATCAATTACGAAGCATCATAAACGATAATATTTTAGACTTGATTCAAAATGCTTTCAAATTTCAAAAAAAAAAAAAAAAAAAAAAAAAAAAAAAAAAACTTTTTAATTATAATACGATTGTTTAACCTATTTTTGTTTTATTTTTAAAATTTAATCAGAATTATATAAAAGCATACACACACAAAACAATGTATTTAGTATTATTTCAAAACCCAAATGAATAAATGCAGTAATTAAAAACAAAGAAAAAAAATGTAAAACATATTAAGAATATTTTTTAAAAAAATCTACCGAACTAGAAAAAAAAATACATAAAAAAAATAACATCGAAAAGTGTGGTTCTTATTTTTAAAAAATTTTGGTATAAAATAATGTAATTTTAAATTATTTAGGGAAAATGTTAACAATTCGAACAACTTTAAAGTAAAATTTCAATCCTATCCGAGGAGCATCAAATACCCAAGAAATAACTGCATGTTGAATTTGGCAACTCTGGATTTAACTGTCTGCTTTATAGAGAGTTCAGAACGATTTTTATATACTGCACGCCAAGACATCATATTATTCAATCTATAAACTTAATTATGTAAAAATTTGATACATTTTTCTAAAATGAATATATGCAATGTATAAGCTTCAGTTTCAGTTTTTTAAAATATATTCATGATATTAAGTAAATTAACGTTTAAAAATGCAATTAAATTTTTGTTTTAGTATCAACGAAATAATGTTTCTTAAAATTAACGAAAAATCATGCAAGTAAAATCCGATGATTAATGCTAAAGTAAACAATAATTTTGATTCCCTTTTCTCGTTATGCATTTCAATAATTTCAACCATTTTTTTACCATCGTTCTTAAAAGAAAACTGAATTATTTTTTAAATTTTATGGTTTTAATTCTCAAATAACTTGCCCCATACAAGTATAGATTATGTAGTAATTAAAACGTTAAAATTAGATGAATATTATGAATTTTACTCGTGCTGCCATCTATTATACATGTTCAGGTTTATTAAGATTATAAAATCAACAATAGCATAGTAGAATAACTCTACAATGTTAAATTACAACAACATAATCAGCGAATTAAGATTTCTAAGCGCCTTATTTCAAAATGAATTTTGAATTCTCATTCAGTTACTGCTCTTTATGTAAAAATCCCAAAATATTAGTAGAACGATGAGGAAGAGAGGGATCTGAAGACGCTAATATTAGAGAAAAGCGAAAACTAAAATATTGTAGAAGCTGAATATTTCTTTTTTAATAAATTATGAAAAAAAAATTATAAAAGAGAAGTCTGAGGCTTCCCTAAAATTACTGTCAACAATTATCTTTGCTAATACGTCTAATTTGTAGATACACTATTTAGTAAACCCTTACTGCGGTGGGTATAATAAGACCTTTTTTTCAGTTTGCAGATACATAAAATTAAATGAGCTATGAATAAACATAAGCGTAAAAAGCGGAAAAATACCACCCCACTTATGATTATATTAGATAAAACATATTTCACGCTAGTTAGTTTTATATATTAGAAACACTGCAGCTATCTTTTGTAACTCATATATTATTATACCTGGATTGTTTTACATCTTTTTCTACTTTTAATGAGACATAGATATTTTCAATATTTAATAATATATTATGAAAAACTGTGAAAATGTTGATAAAAATCGTATAATGTTTAAAATATTTGGTGGGGAAAAAATTTTTCTGAACAGAATTTTTGCTAAATAAAAATATTAACTAACAAAAATAATTTCAAAATTATAAAACTATTATATAACACTATATTAAATATACTACTACATAACACTACATTAAATCCATTGATAAAAACAAATCAATGGATAATCGTAGATCGTGCATAATGCAAATATTTTTTTCGATAAAAAGAAGGGACATATATATTTTTTAGAATGGTCCAATCAAAAATATACAATCATGCATTTACAGTAAAACGATGGATTTATATTGATTCTGGAGAAATTATACCAATATTTACAAATATAGCGAAGACTAGACTTTAAACGACACTTCTTTTAAAATGTATAAATTATTTGCTTTTTTTCAAGCAGTTTGTATAATTACGCAGGGAGATACGATTATAAGTCATGTAGATATTTGATTTGTGAAAGAATATAACTGCCATTATATAAATGTTCCCACGCGCACAGGAAAATCAGTGTATGATATGCAAACAAGACTCGCTGCTCTGTCAGCGGCTAAATGTGACAACGATCTCACCTCGAAAGTTATGGGAGCTAAGCATTCAGGTTTCACAAACCATGCATACATAAAAGTCAATTAAAATGCTTTCCGGCGAAGTCGATCTAGTAAGGAATGAGACATCACTAAACGAAGCGAATGTTATGAATTTGGTTGTATGACAGATGTGTACAATCGGTTTGCGTACAGGTCGTAAAAGTCCAATAACTCATGGGTAGCTCTAAAAAAACGGGGGAAGGAAGTAATTAGTCTAGATTTGTTAAAACATGTGTTTTTTGTTGGCAAGAGTATTTGGCGAGAAAAAGTATTGGGTTTTTAACTAAATTTTGAGGTTTAAACATAAAGAAAAAAAAACTTTTGTATTTGTGTGCATGTAGTGGCTCTGTACAAATCAGACCAGAAAAGATTTTTTTTTTTTTTTTTGAAATTTTAACTAACGAAAAATTAAAAGAAATATTGAATTTTTCCGTGATACCTTTCTAAAATTATACAACATTTTAAAATGTAAAATTTTTTTATGATACCAAATATTTTAGCGTATTTTTATCATATTATATATATATATATATATATATATATATATATATATATATATATAT
>JAOUZG010026324.1:1517194-1568296 GCA_026289955.1 Argiope argentata | reverse complement strand
AATCCACAACACGTTTTAAAAAATTTAGTTGAACTTGATCGGATGAATAAAAAGTATGTTTATGTAATAATCTTTATATAAACTCTTGTATTGGCGAGAAAAAAATCACACCAAGCTTTCAGCCAACCGCTTGAAACACATTCGAGCTTAAAATAAAGCAAATAGCAAAATATGATGCAGTTCTATCAGTTTAAATGAACCTTAATGTCAAGTTAAATAAATTAAATATAATAGGTAAACCAAACTATGAAATATTATTCAGTTATAACAACAAAATCAATGAGTGATCGTGACTACGAAATTTTAAAATGAATTAAAATGGATATAAAAAGAACATATTTTATTGTATATACTAGTGAAATGACAGAGAACTGTCCGTAGAAGCTTTTTCTTTGCATCCAATTGCACGGCAATTGTTAACCGGGGCTTAAATAAGCTTTAAAATTGAACAGTTAAAAGCAAGAAAAGATCTCCCATTGAAATATAATGGGGAATAGATAATGCGGTTACAGTGAATACAAATTCTAAACACACAGCACGTGTTTCTATCTTGTCCCACGGCTTAGTAGGGTTGCACCCCCTCTATTAGTATACCAGCTCTATGGAAGAGACCCAAATATTAATCTATTAACAACTAATTACAATGATGGTGCAGTTAAAATCTTTCACAATTTCTGTATTTTGTAACGAAAGTAAGTAATATAAGCAATTCAAAAAACTGACTAATACATTTAATTTCTTATTTTTTATAAGAAGAAAAAATATTAAAATATTTCGTAAATTTGAGTTTTTTGTCTGTAAAAAGTGCAGGCATGTACCTATAGAAAGACAATTTGTAGAAATCGAATGAATGATAAATTAATAATAAATTAAAAAGCTCATTTTCATCTAATCACAAAGAGGCGATTATAGTATCTACTATTTTTTGCTGTTATTGAATTAATTTTCGTTTACTAATTTTTTATATTTGACAATATTGTTTGTTTGAATACAAGCGATGATAAACTGAAATGATTAACGCGTATGTGTAGAATACATGTCATTATTCGCTTTATTTTATATAATTCCCGTGATACCAGAAAATCCTGATGTATGTAAGCCCAAAAAGTTGAAAATAAATTGGAAATTATATTTACACTATTTGATGTCAGCGTTTCTTATTCGTACACACTTATTCTCCCATCACTCACTACGAAGTTATTTCGAGGAATGAAGCGAAGGGCGGTAAAAACAAAAGCCTGAGTTACTCGCCTCTGCTTACAACTCAGCATACACGTTCGGTTCCTAAAATAAGCAACAAAAACAAAGATGTCTTATTTTTATGTAGGAAAATCACGTTTCCGCTCCCGCTGAGACGATCATCGATCCTCCCGTAAACAGTGCCTCCGACTCGCTGTGGCCGCGGCGTTGCATCTTGCTTCTTTTTCCCCTCACCACGCTTCATAGAGCCCTGAGCACGCCGAACGACCGATAACTGCAGGAAGCCGACAGATGGGACCAGCAGAGAGGCTTCTCCAATATTTCTAGTTCAGATCTTCTCACCAGATTTCATTTCCAAAACGGTTTGTTTGTTTTTCGGAGGAGATTTCGAAAGGTTTTTATTTTTCACAAAGAACTTCCCAAGGTTCAGGAATATATTTTTTTGAGGTAATCGAAGTGTTATCTTTGGAGTTAGATCCGTCTTTCTAATTTCACGCATTGATACTTGTACGAAAAACTTCGCACTATTTAAGAGGAAGCCATGAGCAGTGTGTTTCAGAAGAGTGACATGATTTCACAAATCTATTTTTTATTTCAACTAGCTGAGGTGGTTTTCTCAAAACTATTTTGCGTACTCCTCAATAAAAGTGTTATTTCCTCTCCCCTCGTAAAAAACAATTGACCTTGAGAAAGCTTCGGATGTCACGAGTGCTTATATTTTCATTTGCAAATTCTAGAGCATCGAGCATTTGTGCTTTGCAGTGTAGAGAAGAAAACTAAATAAGGATTTAGGATACCTATTTTTGAACTGAGTGAAATAGAAATTTGATACAGAACTCAATCTCTGGTAACAAAATAACACAACAAACTTCACTTATAAAAGTTGATGCGTTTTTGACAAGCATGAAAATGTACAGACATACAGGCAGGCGATCTGTCAACGTATTTGGTTAAAATTTCGATAAGAATCTACACTTTAGATGAAACTGTGTACCAATTTTTATATTTAGCTCTAAATGTTTGCAGTTATAGAGTTTACGTAATCTCATATAGACAAACATACTTCCTGTGAAAGAATCCCATTCAAAATTTAATTGAAATTAACAAATTTGGCGAAAGATAATGCTATAAAATTCATCCATATAGCCTTAGGCGTTCATGAGTTATAACGTTCACAAATAATCTGCTTTTTGGACTCAGGGTGACATTAAAAAGTGGAGATTCGTCAAAAACAAATTTTCTAACATTTACAGTATTTATACTCGAATTTTTCAATGCCTGCAATATTATAAGGTCTCGTTATATACGAGAAGGTTGAAAAGGAAGAACATAATTGCAATGGGATCCAAACAAAAGGTTGTTTCAACTTTTACATAAGGAAAAACTATCAAGATTTATTTATTCATTTAACATCCCGCACTACAGGCCACACTAGATGAACTACACAGTTCTGAGTCATGCCAAGACGCTGTAGATCCATTATTATCATTCTAAGGACGTTTGATCCCCAAACATTTCAACGTATACCAAAATCGCACCCACAGAGGATCTTTAGTGAGATAGGTGAATTTGATAGCAATCCTACGATTCCAAAGCAGAGATTCTTCAAGAAATCACTAAGACCCTGAAATGCAATGAGGGTTGGGAACTAAAAACCATAAAACCGCTTTTCTGCTGAAGATATTTTGCTTTTTAAACAGGAGAAGAATTTCTCTCTTTAGATTTCAGATTTAGATTTCTGTTTTAAATATTTTCAGAAGAATTTGGCCATCATCATGCTATATATTTAATCATATTAAAGTTAAAATTTGAAGCATTAACCGATTTTCGAAATATAGTTTGATTTGCTGAAAGTCGTCTTCATAGTAGAAGCTGAAGACGACTTTTGGGCTGGCAACTCCTTTCCAAGCTTCCTTATCCCAACAATGGAAGAATATTTGACTTCAACGAATTTCACGTACAATAGATCCAAACAAATGGTGATTCTTCGATGGAATCGTGTTTTGCACTTAGCGTTTCATACTGATAGTTCTGAAGGGATTTATAATCTATCTAGTCTTTTAAACTTTTAATTCTCCAATAAAAAAAGTAGCATGCTTTTTTAGTAAATATTTGGAATGTTTGAATATTGAAATTTCATAAAATTTCATTATTGAAGGCTCTTATTACAAGAGGATTGAAAATTTCTGAAAATGTTGGAATTTAAGAAATTCCGGACATCTTTTTTACGGAGTAGTTTAGTTTTAACATGTTTCTTTGAAACATTAATTAAAATTCTATTTCGAAACCAAGATCTAGTCCCTAGATCCTCTAAGTCCCCAAGGCTGCATGACGATCTTAACCCAATGGGTTGGGGCTTTACATTTTTCGCAACATGTTCTAGATGGATTTATGGCATCTAATCTTTATTTTCAGTTAATATGCACAACTCAATAGCAGGAATAACAGCGCAAAATGGTGTTTGAATGAAATGGAAAAGTGTATTATTTAATTCTGAACTGAGCATTCGCACTCTAGTTTCTTGCTCTTGGAATATAAAGAATATCTATTGTATAAATTTACATACAATATTCACGGTAGTAACATAAAAACAGAATGGATTTCAACATTATCAATACGTAAAACTTCTTAATTTATCTTAACAATCTTAACTATTATATAGCTGATGATTTCTTCGTTGAGATGTTTTTTTAGATTTTCTGATTTGAAGAAATGGACTGTAATTGTTTGATATACGGAATTATCTAGACTGGTTAGCTTTGTTAACCCTGCAAATTTATTATTATGTCGTCTTAAATGCCTTGGAAAGAGTGTGCATTGATCTTGAATCATCTTTCGACTTTACATGACACTATACAGAACTTTATATTCTCCACATAAAATTATTTCATTAGCTTCTTACGATCTTCAAAAGATGTATAGTAATGGAAAAAAATTTCTCCTGCTACTTTTGCTTTACACTAATATTACCAAATCATTCGAACACGATTTTCAAACTATTTGTTCTTTTACCATGTCGAAACACGGGTAACAATTTTGGATCAACTTTTTAAACTGGTTTCATATCATATTTATTTTTAAGTTCAGTTTTATTTTGATTGTTAATTGGATGTTTCTACATTGCACTTTCTCCAACGGAGATAGTGTTATTTTCCCTTCCCTCTAGATCGATGGAATTGAAATTATTTCCTGTTTCCCGTAAAAAATTGTTCTTCGCTAGTAGTTGTTAAAATACATCCATACTGTTACATCTGTGTAATCAAATTATAATTCTGTTGTGGGATTAATTCAATAAAACTGTACTAAAAGCAACAGGTATTAAAAAGAAATAACCACAATTACTTATTCCGTGTTCTAATAGCAACTCTTTAATAATGGCATTCTTCCAGTGGGTGGCTCATTCAGTGAAAAAGTAGGAAGAAGACACTTAAAAGAAGCACATACTTAAATTAACGAAAGACTCATATTAAAAAAAAAAGCGCCCATTGCTGGAGAAAAATTTCTTAATTTTGAGATATGATCAAACGATGAGGAAAATATAAGTACCGGTATATCGCACTTTAAACTTACAAAATTTTTGGTCCTCAAAATAAAGTTTAAAGTGAAATAATAAGGCCGAATATACATTGAATCTGGTGTCGGATGATAATCCTATGTCGAAACAAATCTCTATCGCACCAAATATGAAACTTTTTTAGTCTGTGCTTTCAGAAAGACGATTTTAAAGAGAAAGAAGAGATGCAATTTTAGACTACAACACACATAAAAGGGCTTGAAATGGAATGGAAGCCCACAAGAAAATCAAATTCAAACTAGACCATAACTTTCTGAAAGAACAATACGATAGATTTTGCCGACTCTACCCACGAGGAATAAACTGAATCAAATTTGTTCTTGAAAAGTTACTTTTTAAAATTCTTGACTATCGAAAGAACACAGCAACATCATGTGTTCGTCTTCGAAACTACATTCAACTTATTAATGAATACTTTTCAAAAAATTTGCAGAGGAAAGTCATTTTTTTAGATAAATTGAAATGGGAAAACGTATTAGAGTGGGACATAACTACTTATGAAAAATCCCGATAGATTGGGGTATGTTTCGCAAAAAAATGAAAAACTTGAAGATGAAGTAAAAAAAAAAAAAAGAAAAAAAAAAAAGAAGAAAAGTTTTTTCCAACTTCCTGAGTCATGTGCATCTTTCTCATATTCAAAAAACCCTCCTTTCAGGATATCAGCAGTAGATATCTAAACAAAAATTAATCCTGTGACTTCCATTGGGAGAATTAATGTTAAACTTAAGAATGAGGTATTTTATATAAACGTGATCTTCAGAGACATCAGATGACAAATACTTTCTATTCCTAAATAAAAATATGAAATTAAATAAAGAGTTTCACTTTAGGCTCTTTTCTCAGGCTTATTTTCACTGAAGTTTGGAACTTGTTTTTTTTTTTTTTTTTTTTTTTACTTTATTTAGCTTAATGCAAGGTAATAATAAACAATCAAGTCTTAATTTAAATGTTTCAAACAAATAGGATAGCTGAAATTTATATTTGGTCAGGCGATTTACAATATCACTAAATTGTTAATTTCGTGGAATAAATTTTAAAATTTGAACTTTAAAAAATAAATTTAAATCCCGACAATTTTTGGAGTTTAACCTATATGACGTTATAAATCACAAGAAAGAGAATAATAATAATAATAAAAAATACTGTGAAATGACATCTCTCTCCGCTCGTTAGTTTAATTGGGAAAATTAATAGAACATTTCAAAATAAATCCGTACAGCGATTTTGGACAGTTTTTTAAACCTTTACACTGCTACAAACAAAAAAAGCAGACATATCTGAAGGAAATTTTATATTTTCTAACTCTGTGTGAATAATATAGGAAAATTTACAGAATGTGTTGAATAGACATAAAACGACTTCAGATTAGAAGTCTGTAAGATCCAAATAATGAAGAAAGAGAAAAGTGATAGAGAAAGAAAAGGAAGCCAGAAGGTAATGCTAATTTATAAAACAGAAAGAATGTAGTAGGCGAAAATAACTCTTTAATTGAAAATCTAAGAAAAAAAAAGTTGTGTTAGTTTGTGTTTATGAATACAAATGAGCGAAGTTAAGAGTAATAGAACTAGGATGATTTTATGCTTGCTGAAATAATCATATCTAAATGTGACTCATGAACATAATTTGTTGACAGATTACATTTTATTTTGTTGACGGATTTTATTTTTCCATTTATGCCTTCATAAATATAACAAAAAAATGTCAAGTAATAATGCTAGCAATAGGGTAGGAAATGATGAGTGACATCTATTCAAGCAAGCAGAAGATCAAATGAATCGACAATCAAAGAAGTCATGCGTAAAAAGAGAGAGAGAGAGAGAAAGCCTAGATTTCTAGAAACCACTAAATTGGAAAAATTATTGTTTCTGTGACTCAAATGAAAGCATTAAAAAAACAACTTAGTTTGAAATTAATTTCCGCTAAATTACGAAGTGCTTTCCCCATTAAGATTAATGTCCTGTTTTGAAGTCACACAACAGTTACCTTGCGAAGAATCTTTTAAATTTGAATCATGGTTAGATGATATTTCATTTCGGCGGGAAAATATCTGGAGTTTGAATGCAGCTTCAGTGACCACCAGCCCCACAAACATGGTGGAACATTTCATCCAATTTTGAAAGTGCAGTCCTTTGATTTCGAAGTCAAAATATTGTTGTGAAGCAAAAGGAAGTTTATTCTGATAGCATCAAAAAAGTCAACAAAATATATGAAAAAGAATGTACGCAAAAATTGGAAAGCAAAACCAGTGTTACAGCAGTAATATAATAACCGAACTTTTATAAAAGAAGGGGGACGAAAGAAGATGAACAACATTTGAATTTTAATCACTTAAAGCTATTCTACTAAAAACCACCATCTTCTTTTTCTCATAATCCAGATAAGACTATCAAAATGAGTGGCCAAAAATTATTGTATATGTGTTTTCTGCACTTATTTCTACTGATGGGTTACTTAAATTGCTTTTTTTTTATTAGTATTCGATTTTATCTGGCTATAACACTGGAATTCTGAAGAAAATGCAAATGCTTTTTCATTGATGTATAATCTATTATCAAATTTTTTAGGAAATGTAATTAATCTATTCTTTTTGTATAAATCAATTTTTAAAACATAATTGTGTCCTTTTTTCTGAAATATTTTACTAAAAAACTTAATATTTTGATATTCGAAATTGTCTTAGTCATATGTAGAAATCATGACATGAGAAGAATTGTAAAGAATATACGGGGGAAGAGTTCGTAATTTTTCCTCTCAGTCTATGTCACTGTTGAACCGTATCTGTAAAAGAGTTTTTTTTTTTATTTTTCTTATTTTTTTTTATTTTTTTTTATTTTTTTTTATTTATTTATTTATTTATTTTGCATAACTAGATCTTCGGCAGAGAGGCCCAACATAATTTTTCAGCATTATGGTAAAGATTTTATTTTATTTTAACCCAACGATAATCTACAGTCTCTTATTCATTTTTAAAGTATGTATTTATAGCAAGTAGCGTCACACTGCGCGCGAAGCATGAGGTTGCAGATGCATTTTAATCAATACATAAAAGACAATAAGGAGACTTTGAAAGGCTTAATTTATTATGAAACACATTGTAAAAATTAGACCAAGAGAGAACTTAAAATATTAATAGAAAGTGAAATATTTACTATGAATTAAATGGAAAAAAGTAAATGTATCATTTAAAAAAAAGTTCTAGTTATTAAACCGGGTTTAGTTATTTAAACCACCTAGGAAAAAATTAAACATTTCTTTTTTTCGGTGTAAGTTATTTCCTTTCAAAAGCATTCTGAGTACTATAATCCCGCATAAATAAACAAAAGCAAATAAAAATTTGCAAAAAATCAAAAGCAAAGGAAAGATCTATTAAATTACCAATAGTATGCACATTTTTTTATTACATGCACCTTAAGTATACCAAGAACAACAAGTATAGCAAACATATGGTGACTTTTTTTCTTTTTTAATGTATCAATACATTTTTTGGTTATATATTATCAAAGCGTTTGATATTCCGACCGTTTTCAGGACCATGAGAAGACACGAAAATTCACCAAACATAATGCATCCTAATAATTTGAATATATTTTTAGAGGACAAATAGAACTAATGACCCACAAAAATAAATAAAAATAATATTGGAACAAAAACTTTGAAATTACACCAGATAATTAGCAAGGGTTTACTCCCTGTCCTTGGCGTTAAGGGTGGTCACTGTTCCCGGGGGTAGCTCCCAGCGTATAGGTTCCAACTAGCACCATGGTAAGTGCTGAGGCTGGAGATGTCTAGAGCCGGTGGCTACCATCCCTTATTGGTCTAAGTGGTAAGCGGTGAATTGGGCCTGAGTATCATATGGGCCATAATCTCTATAAGTATCATATGGACCACAAAAACCGTTCTCCCTTCTGTGGGCACCACAATAACCAATTGGAATCGAATAAATCCTTCGATATACTTTTTATTTTGAAATATATTTCTTCTACAAATGTGACTTTTCATACTGTTTCTCCGTTCTTGGTCGGAAAGACGATATCCTCCAAACCTTGATAACACAAAGTCTATTCGGAAATTATGCTCATGAGACCTGCTTATTGAGGTTGCATCTCGTAAAAAATCATTAAAATGAATTCTTTAAGCACTATCCCTGTTTTTGTTACCCCAAACGCATCTCTTAACTGCTCTAAGAATGTGATTTCTTGTGGAGAACTTTTCCATGTCCCAGTGGAGCAAATTTGTAAATATTTCTAGGCCATTGGAGTTACACCTGTGCGTCGTATCAAAATTAGAAAAAAATAGTTAACTAGTTGATGCTAAGCATTTAATTCTCACCTTTCATTATCCTAAATTTACTGAGTCAGTTAAAGCGGAGTATTGGCAATTAGACCAGATTTTCCAAATCCTCTGCGTTGTTTTAATGCCAGCGTTTTGGTCATTCACAATCTTCTGCCTGGATCTCTCATTTGTGACAACTACGCGCAAGGCTGGTCATGACAACTCTGCATATACTAAACAAGAGAAATTGCAAAGATTCTCATACTTCCTTTTGCCGTTCCTGTTCAGCCTAGAAATTTGAAAAGGAAGTGATTGTTGAGAAGGTAAACAATTATATTTCTTTTATCGAAAACTGATGTATTGTTAAATCTCGCATTCCACCTCCAGGAGTCAGCTATGCATCTGTAGTGAATAAAACGCTCGAAACGGCCAGCACACAGATCTTAACTGCATCCCTACCATCCGACTCTCCTCGATTTAAAACGCCATAAATATATTCGGAGACCTGTCCTAGATATGACGAATCATTTATTGCAGCGTTTAATCTCAGTACATGCGGAGAGAAAATCCACCCATCCAATAAATCCACTGTCCTAGAATCTAATATAAGTTTACCTGATTGTTAACTGACTTTAAAACTGTTAATAACAGGAAAAAAGTTCAAAAAGAAACTATAGAAGTAATAAAAAATAATCAAAAACTAAATATTGATAAAGTATCAAAACTTTATAAAACCTCGCAGCTTTGAGAAAAATTGAATAAAATACCATTTCACTTCATACATTTCTATTGAGGGGGGGGGATTGCTGGCACTATTATATCGATTTCGAAACTTACTTCATATGAAAGTTCATTACTTTCAGATACATAATCAATGGTTGCCCATTCTTTTTTTTTATTTCCTAAGATATTACAAAATGATCTTACGCTCTCTTTCTCTCACTCACCAATTTGCTCACTTTCAACCAATTTGCCTAATTTTGTAACAAGTCAGAATGCTTTATCATTACTGTGCAAGTATAATTTGAAATAATACGTTTCTTTTGGTAAAATGCAGTACTTCTAAGTTGACTGGCGTTATTAAATTACTTATTATTACCAGCCAAATTCGGCGATTATATTAATGGAATTATTAAAAACCTTTATGTTATTATAAACCAATTTTGTAGAAAACTAAAACGAAGATATATTTAGATATCACGAGTTTTTATATGAAATAAAAATTACTGAAATTGGTACATTACATATTTTATTTAATTCTTCTGGCTAAAGAATTCTGTGAAGATTTTTTTCTCAGGAAGAATGTATGGTGAAGAGCCGATATTATTGGTGACGTGTCTGGGTGTCAATAACTTTCAAATGAAACACAGCTTGGCGAAATCGGAACAATGAATGTGAATGGGGCACTGGTTCTTTGGTTTCTTCAAAATTATTTTAAACATATAGATGAGGGCGAACAGGCTGGGCGACAAAAACAGATAGTTTTAAGAATTAAATTACAGTTTTATTGTAATAGTTATGACCCTAGAGCAAATTATATTTAATCTCTTACCTCTTTCTCAAGCAACAACTTACCGGAAATTTAATCACACATAGGATTGAATTTAAAACCAGTCTTATGTGCAAAGGAAAGGAAAAAGAGAGAGAGAAAAAGGAATTTTCTTCGAAGGCTAGATGGGGGAAAGTGACAAGGGTCTGAGAAAAAAAGCAGCCTCCATCTTGAGTGGAGAATTCAGCGGAGTGAAACCGAGCTCTTATCTTCCCGCCATCACTCTCGCTTCGCAATCGATAACGGTTTCCGGTTTCCAGAATTGAACGAAAATCAGAAAAAGAAACCGATTGTTCTCCCTCCCTCTCTCACAAGCACGCAATGCTCGTCTTCGTTTTCATTTTGAACCAAAAAGTAGATTTCAAAGAAACATTTTAACATGTTTTATAGATCAACCAAATGGTTCCAAATCAGTCGGGTAGGAGAAAAACAACTTTCAACACTTTTTTGAAATATATTCGAGATAATTGTTTTCATTGAATTAAATTTCTTACTTGCTTCTATACATGAAAAATATAGGAATGGTTTAAAAAATCCGAACTTGACATTTTGATGAACTTTGCATTTTATACCTGCATGAGTTAGAAAATGTCCATCTGTCTATCTGTGATAGACACAACTGAACAACTCTCTGAGTAAGACTTTTGAAATCCCATATACGGTTTTTACGTCAAATTTGCAGATTTCTATCAAATTTTGAGTAAAATCTGATCAGAGGAAGTCCAACTGTCTGGCCGTCCGAATATAAGTTAAGTAAACACGATAATTACAAAACAAAGAGTTATATAGATTTAATTCAGTGAAATAGTATCTATACTCTAGAAATCTTTCTTCAGCCATATCCAACAACAAAGTGACTGTCTGTCGGTTTGTACTTTCAAAAACATGCAAACGCGATAGTTAAAAACAGCACTGATATCAAAATCGCACCGACTTAAATATATATAATTTGAAGTGGATTTTGTGACTGCAAATACTGTTCTGCATCAAATTTTAGTTTCAATTGGTAGTGAAAATAAAACAAATTCGGTTTGGGATACTGTTAATTAAACGCCAGGGATTAATTGCCAAGATAACACAGAAGATTTAATCAAAAAGCTAAATTTAAGCCAAAAGATAGTATTTCATAACCACTATATGCCAGTGTCATGTCAGGCATTCTCGGAGTGACATTTTTAAGGGAGGGCATGCCAGAAAGTTTTGGGAAGATCATTACCGCTGGTTAATATTTACTACGTAATGTATCAATAACGCTGTTTAAAAAAATCACAGCAATTTTCAAAGCATGTAAATTACCCATTTATTTTTATTATATTTATAGATTAGACAATTTGTAAATTGCGATCTAAGTTATGCGAAATACATAATGAAATCACCTGAAGTGATCTTCCCCGGTAATTTCTCGCACCCTCGCATTGAGCAAGACCACGAATATCCCATTCATTTTCCATATATGAATGCAGATTGCCTTATAATAAGGAAAACCCGCACTTGTGTATTAACTGCATGACAATAGTGGTATTTTTTTCTGATTTTGGAACGAAACTGCTGACATGCAGTTGACGCAGAGAACCAAAAAAAAATCGGATATGTATGAATGTCCTTTATTTTCTTTCCCAACAAACTGACGTAAAATTTGACGAAGAAATATACTGATAGTTACAGATTATACACCATTTTTGAATTATTGAGTTTAAATGCACAGAAAAATGCAAACTGACAGTCTTCCCTTCGACGGATTGAACTTTAAATTAGAAGTCGATCTACATTATAAATATTAAAACAGACGAAGCAAATTTTATCTATCTAACCTTCCACATTTTGTAGTAATCGTATTCACTTATAATCGGAGAGCCGAAGAGACAGAATTTCTAGGCAAGGATTTCGTTCACAATTTGAGAGAAATCTACGACTTTGGTATTTCTTCCATTTTATGAGTTATTGTGTTCACAAACAGACAGACAGATATAATTTCTAAAATTTGTCTTTTCTTTTATAACACTTCGTAAACACACACACACACACAATTGAAAAATATTTAAAGAGCTGCTCATTGGACTTAGTTACCAAATATGGCACATAGTCATTTCTTGGCTAGTAAACGTAGCTCCCTAAGAGGAAAAAAAATACAAAAACATAATTTGAGTTAGGATTTCAATTAAAAATTAATAATTTTAAAAAAGTTTCTTCAAAAATCTTGATGCATATCACTGCAGAGGAGCATTTTTACAACAGTTTAATTTTATTTCAGTATATTTTTCCCTCTGATATTTTAAAAAAGCACTTTTAATTGTTGAGTTTCGAATTCCCTTATTCACGTTGATATTTTTGTCGACATATCGCTCTAAAAAAATCCTCGCTATAATGTAGAAAATATAATTGACTTTTTTAAAGATCTAGAATGTACTAGACAGCTTATTTATTTAATATTATTACGCATGAAAGGTCTAATAAAGACATCAAAATTCGAATGAGAGATCTTCCATTAACGAATATTAAACATATACCAAAGCCATAAAATTAAATATATATTAAGAATTCTGAACGAAAATATCAATTACATAAAAATAATCGATATATAAGTAAGCCCGTATAAAATAAAAGTTATTGAAAATGCATTATAGACCTAAATTAGCATTCCTTATAATAAATATTTATCAACATTTTATTGCACTATATTCACGATCATATTTTTTATAAAATACACGATTAATTTTGAAATATTAGTGCACAATTCTTTAGCTTAAAACGTTATCTAGGAAAGAAGTTCATTCTCTCGGTTATTAAAAATGTGACTTTATCAAAGCTTATGATCAAGTTAAGATTAATTTTATTGCCCAATCGAAAAGGAGACCAAAACTAAAAAAAATTTGACTATATTTTATTTAAATCTTTTAAGAATATACGCTCTATGAGAAACAGTCAATATTAGATATTATTACAAACATACATTTGGCCTTTTCCCTTTGGTTTTTCAGATACACTGTGCTTGATTATCGAAAGTTCTTTGCTAACTCAGATTAATGCCCCAACTTTTAAAGTTACATGAGGGTTTATTTCTAGACAGACCTCGCAGTTCTAAACCTTGCTAGACAATAAGGACACTACATGAACCGGCGGACCTCTCTTCAAATTCCCAGCGATTGACGGACATTTGATCTTGGAAACTTTTCCTTGCACTAGATTCATAGGTACTGAAAATTAATTAATAATGAGTAATATATTTAATTAATGCGCATAAAACTATCTATCCAAATTAGAAACTAGGTAATTCCTTTAAAAAATCCCTTCTACTTCAACAATAAAACATACGATAGACTGAGTGCTGAAATTAAACAAGACACATTTTTTTAAAAAAAGGGAGGGATGTAAACCTCGCTTCAGCAATTTCATAGATAGCACTAGATGCGAAAAATACAAATGACAAATCAGCAATATTTTCTTGCTCTGGGTATTTATAAGAGAAGAATTTCACCTCCATCTTCTCCTAATCACTACTTCCCACCTCTCCTACACCATACGATAAGCAGAGAGATACTGAAATTGATTTTTCCACCGGAAATTGAACATGACGCGCGAATTGAACGACTGCTCACAAACATCGCACTAGAGTTTTTTTTTAAAAAAGAACAAAGATTGCACGTTTGAGTTTCCGTGGTATGACAAACCGGAAAGTTATTAGTGTCAATAACTTTCTCGAAACGCTTTCTCAGAAGGCAAATTTACCTATCCCAAAGCTGGTTTGTTTGAATCTCCAGGAAGAACTCGGAACAGATAAAAGTACGGAAAAAAATCATATGACACATGAGAAACAACTTTTTTTTTGGGGGGGGGGGTTAATAAAAGTTTTTCTCTTGTTTACTGCTAATAAAGAAAAGAAAAAAAAAGAAATTGGTACAAAATCTGAGATTTCGAAATATGTTGACAAAAAACATTTTTTAAAAACATTTCCATTTTACTTAAAACGGTAACGGATCGGCTAAATTTTAATTCATTTCAGCATTAATATTAAATTTAAAATTACCTGTAATATACAAGGTGAAATAGCGATTACAAACGACTATAGCTATTTAATGAAAGCGAATTTATCGATAAGATTAACACATAATGTAGACGAAACTGTCTACAGTCATCGACGAAAGAGCATTACAAATGCGTACTTTAAATTCTTCGTTTGGGGCGTGGGAAGCAATTGTTGTATGAGAAGCAAAATACGCGTTTGTAATGCGCTTGCGTCGGTGGCTGCAGACATGCTTCAGAATATACGGTGTGAAATGAGCTACTGTAGATATTGCACTTGTGACTAAGGGAAGTTACATAGAGCATCTATGACGTATGTATACAAAATTTTGGAGTTCCGGTTACATTATTCGTTAATCTTATCCATAAATTCGCTTTCATTAAATAGTTATAGCCCTTTGTAATCGCTATATTCATTTTGGGGTATGTGCTATGTTGCTATATGGGGTATGTTGGAATACTTTTGGGGGCATGTGCTATGCTAATACTCCATAACACAGTATTGTAAATATGATAATACTAGCCGCCTTTGGCGACCAGTCGGTTCGCCAGTATTAATGCTCGCTAAAGTTTGCTCGCTAATATTTTATGTAGCTGTGTCTCATAACAGGTTTTCAACCAAAAAATATTTTTAAACCAAACAAATTTTGATAATCATGCAATTCATTTATAGTATTATTTATTATTATTTTCTTCAGATGATCTGTTCACTGTACTACTCATCTTTCTCTTTCTATCCGAGCAATGATTGTCCCGGAATTGATATTTTACTTAAATGGTGGAGGGAAAGGTCTAAAATTCTGTTTTTATAGAATAATGAGATTCAAATTTTCATAAATGTAAACACACTAAACAAATAAAGACACAATTGGTTTTCGAGAGATGAGAAAGTTTAAAAACATCTTGGAAAATGCCGAGCATAGAGGAAATAATGGTGACACACACACCCTTTTTTTCTTTTCTATCCTTTTTTTCTTCACTACTTTTCTTTCTACAAACCCCTTTTTCCTTTTGTTGTTCTTTTTTTCTTCGCTGCCCAGACTTTATTTCGAGCACGCATAGATTAAATATCCATACAGACTAATAATAAAAGAAACTATTTTCTTTCTTTTTTAAACATCCCGTTATCTATGAACGAAAACCAACTGACTTCGCGCATTTCTTTCTAAACAAATCATAATTTATCACTTCCTGCAATCTCACTCAGTTGGTGTGTGGGAAGGAAATGAAGATGTTTGGCGGGAAAGTAAGAAAAGTGTCGTTTTAACTATATTCCTCTCAGTTTTTTTCATTTTTTTCTCTCCATAAGAACCATCCTCGTGTCTTAACGAAAATATTTTCAAAAAAATTAGCCGAATCGGTTGAGCCGTTCTCCAGTTTTGCGCTTAGCAACGCATTTCGAGTTGAATTTTTATTAATATAGATATATTATCATAATATACTATCGCAAAATGTCAATTTGTATTAACACCATTTCTATGAAATGAGCAATGTTAATTCAAATTCCTAATTCATATGGATTTTATAGGAGGTTATGGAATATGAAATTATAATACACCTTTACGATCACATGCAAAAGCATGTAAGAAATATCACTTTTGTCATACAGTAATAACGTAACTAGAACCAACTCTATTATGTGGAGATAACAAGCGCAATGAAATAGGGCGACTGTCTTTATGCTCTCAAATTTCATAAGGATTAAATGCTTATCACAGTTCAAAAGTATTCGTCTGAAGTAATCATAAAACTCAAAATTATATATACAATATTTATTTGAAATCAAGCAATCGATTGGGAGCCAAATTCCAGTAAATAAATAATAACAAGAGTGCTCTGTCGAAAAGTATACTCGCATATTATCCAAAAAAGATCTCATCCCCTTTTCCGCCTGTACAAAACTGTTAGACCCAAGTAAGACTATGAATGCTTTACATGGTTTTGTCGATAATAATTATGAAATATATATTTTTTTGACGTGAATCTGGCACTTTTTTTTTAATTCTTTAGTACGAATGAGTATTTTGGTTGCCTTCTTTTCCCAACTGATCGAGAGCAAAATCTGATACGGAATTAAAGTTATAATGATAATAATAATAATAACGAAATATTAAGTTTCACTGATTTAAGTCATTTCATTTCCGTGCACGTAAAAGAGCAAATAATTCTTTTAAAATAATAATCTGATACCCAACAAATCAGCGATGAAAACTTAAGGCAGACGTGATTTAAATATAGAATGAGTCGTTTGAGATAAAAATCTAATTTGATAACAAATGGCTTATTTAATACTGCTACCTATCCCCTTTAAAGCTTCCGGTTGTCGTTTTAGTTCCAATAAAAACTTAATAATAAAGATTGGCAACTAAACGTTCATGAATGCATGGTTAAGAATTGTTTTAGCATATATAATAGCGCATTCCCTTAACAAGCCGTCACTGAACGAATTCATTAATTCTGGGAACCCATCAGAATGGTTCGAATGAAAATACCTTATTTCAATATGATCATTTATCAAGTTTTTAAGTTCTAGTTTTATCCTGAGATCTAGTTGTTAAAAATACCTACGATAATGAAATTAAAAACTTATATAAAAAAGAACACTAAATCTAATTATGAATATTTCCAATTTTTGTTATAAAAATTTGTGCATATATTTAAAGTTTTCACTTCCATTTTACAAGTATTTTACACTAAATACATTGGAGTAAACATTAAGAAACGGTCATTTGGTCGGGAGGTTTAGCTTTCATAAATTTATCAAGCAATTTTACAAATTCATCCTATTTAAGCATCTATAAAACATAGAGTACATTTAAAAGATGATCAAATGATTACACCACTTTCTAAATGATATTGTGACCTATATACACTTCTAATTAAACTAGTATCAATCTTATTGTTTAACGCATCTATAGTACAGTGACATCGTTAAATAAAAAATTGGTGAACAACCCCGAAAATAACTTTATAAATCACAACTCCATACCTCAACTATGTTCATTCTCAGTGATTAATACATAGCAAATAATAATAGCAAAATAAGATGCATTCGTTTGTATTCAATATCAAATAGAGGACCTGCAACAGAGGAACGCGTTTCTTAACATTTGATCAATGGTTGTTTGGTTTTTTTTAAAAAATGATTTAATGGTAAAAAAAACAAGATAATGATTATGATATACCATAGTGGATGTGATTTTTTAGTGGATGTGATCACCATAATTAATTAGTGATCACCATTAATGTTATCATTCAATTTACATTATCAAAATTTTGTGAACTTAAATCGAGGTATTCAAATGCAACAAAACATTCTTTTAGTAAAATTATCGCATCGTTAACCAGTTACGAACATTCGCTACGTATGACATCAATTCAAACCTTCATTTTGGCGGTTGGTCAAAAAGGGTGGGCGTGTTTTTTAACTAATGAAAATGAATTCACGTCCATTTTATAATTACTTTGAGCAAAATTTACAATGTAACCATTTGTAATGAGTTCGACATGTAAACGCGCGATCAAATGACTTTAAAAAACAAATTTCCCAGGTAAATGGTAAATATTATTAGCTCTGAAGCAGACAATTAGCGATCCTTCATTCTCATTAACGACTGGCGTTCGTGATATTTCTTGTTCCCACTGGTGTGTGTGAATATTATATATATATATATATATATATATATATATATATATATATCAGAGTCATTTTTCTCATGTTCAAATCTTTTTTTTAATGTAGATTAAAATTTTCTAGATTGGTTTTAAAAAAAAAAACAATAAAAGTTGCCAGATCTATTCTGAAATCTATTGAAGAGCCATAAACCACTAATGCCTACAAACTAATCATCATAGCAACAAAAAAAATGAATTTAAAAAATAAAATAATTTTTTTTTTATTTTCATAAAACATTTGAATGAAGTCAACGGAACGAACGCTACAGTCCAGTTGAAAATTTCGACTGCTTCTTTATTCACTTTTGAAAACTGGAGAGAATTTAATAGGCCAGAACAAATAATAAAAACTTATTATTCTGGTAAATACTAATATATTTTTAACTGAATATGTAGCCGAATGTTAACGTTTTTCTTCGTTAATTTTAAAACATATTAAATTTAAAAAAATTCCAGAATTTTTTTAAAAATTAAAATATATTTCAATATATTTAACATCAATTGTTTTCAAAGCACACCTTTTTATTCACATTATCGCTGCTATATAAGTGAGAGTAAATTTTAAAATTAAAATAAAGACAAACAGATTCCAATTTAATTCCCTTCTTTTTTTTCGCTTTTTTAGTATTTTTCGACACAATGGAATATTCATACAAACAGAGACTTGATTGGAATGTATTCATAACTTAATAAATCTCGCTAAAGACTACAATTAAAGAAAATTTTAAAAAATCAAATTGGAGAAAACAGATTGGAAGAGAGATATAATCAAATGGCAATTCATGAATTTCAGGTTTCTAAGCACGGCTATGGAACCAAAAGCATGGTTTTCCACTAATATATAGATCATTTTGCCACACATATAATACGGTTTTGCTCATAGTGTGAAACAGCAAATAGATAATTTCTGTTTCAGGAAAGACAAATGCATTTCAAACTCAAATAGAAGTAATAGGATGTGATTAATAAATGTTTTTATTTATATTTTCATCATATCATCTATTTATCAATAAGATAAAAAAAACTCTTCATGAAAAATGAATAAAGAATTTTTTTTTAATAAATACAGACTACGATGTAGCTTTAGCGGACAAGAAAAACAGAAATATCTCATAATGTCTTTCGACAGTATTAAGCATGGAATATCATTCTTTTGCTAACTATGACATCATTTTGATTCCCTAAAATATTTGGCTTGTAAACCAAACATTTTGCGCGTATTAATAGCATACAAAAGGTAACTTTATTCTAATTTTATTAACTTTAATGAAATAATTCAAATTATGGTAATATTTTAATTGTTTTTTTCTTGATAATATTTAAAAAAAACGAAAAAAGTGCGGTAAAACTCAAATTATCCAAAGTACAATAATCCATCAATTATCTAAATGACAAATGTTCGGAGGTAGAGGACGATGAAACAAGAGACAGAAAGAAAAAATAATCTTCCTGGGTACAGGTCACAAAATAAGTGATTTAATCCGGCAGGTATAAGCAATGATATTCTTTAATATCAGATCTCGTTCCAATTAATGAAAAACAGGAGTTTATTTACGAACATGACTTTATCAAATTATCATGACCTTCAAATTTATATATTATTCATACCTAATGTAATACTCATAGGTATTATCCATAATTTCTGAAACCTAGCTGTAAGCGAGGAAAAGTGAATCAATTCACAAGTTTGATATCACGTTGTCATCGAGAAAATCAAAATGAATATTATGTTTAAAAGAATTTGTTCAAGTGTGGGTAAAGATGAGCCTTATTTGGAGTTATCAATTATTTTTTGACTGATTATTTAATGCATTCGATAAACGATGCTGGCACCCCCTCCTCCTTCACCTCTTTTTCCCAAGTTATGATATTTCACAGATAGTAATTATTGCGTCACACCAAAAACGTTTCCTAAAACATAACTGACACGGAAGAGTTCTTTCAGACGGCCCTCTGGCACGGCGGCATCAGAAGATATTAAGAACAAGCCTCATAACGCCAAGTATCGACAGCGCTGTACAATGACGTCTTGCGAGAAGACAGGCGGAAACTGGATATTACGGTTCGATAAACACTACTGTCATTGACGAAAAGATTAGGTGCGTCTCTTCTCAGTAAGATTATATACAAGTATCCGTGCAAAGCCTGAGCAAAATATCAATAAACAGAAGACTATTCCTGTAGCCAACAAAGATACAAGAAAGATAAAGACGCTTATTCTGCATTTTCTAGTTCGATATGTAGGTCAGATGAATTAAATGTTATATTCATTAACATATTAAATTTGCAACTTTTTAAATTAATTCGAATATGACTTTTTTTTTAAAAAAAAAAAGCGGAATTGTAATTTATTTAACTTAAAATCAATAAAGGTTTTGATCGTTTTTTATGGGTAAAACCCGGAGAGCTTGTTTAAAATATTAATAAAAATATCTCCAAATTTTAAACAAAATATGGTATTTAAGAACTTTATACATAAATTAGGGTGTATGAAAAATGGTTTACATGCTCCTGAGAGGAAATCAAATATCAGTTTATTACAAAAATGTAAGTAAAATATATATATATATAAATAGTATATAGAAACTTGATACATAAATTATGTTTTATGAAGGAAATAGAAGAGGGGGGAAATAATTATTTTAAACTATGAAAAGTATTTCGAAATTTTTAAGTGAGCATAATTAAATAATAGACAGAGACTTACCACCTTTTTTTGCGAATTTTTCTTTCTACCAGACCAATAATTTCAATTCATTTTATGCAAGCTTTTCATCTAAAATTCAAATTCCTTCGCATAGAGTACAAATTATCAATATGCATGAACAAAAATTTCTGTTACTGAAAACCAACCTTCATCAGTCTTACTCATAAATGATTAACTTCATTCAATAATAATCCGCTTCATTCAATAATAATGTTCCACAGCAATTCACTATATTGAATTAATTACTCAAAAGAAAACAAACTGACAACAAATCTAATGTTCGAACTTTGCATTTCTTTTGTAGATTTCTTCAAAATTGTGAGTGATATCTATTCAGCGAAAGATTACTGATCCGGCTGTCTTAGTACAAATGAGCACGATAACTGCAAGACTCAAAGAGCTAATGAAATGACATTTTGCTACAAGAGTTCAGCATCTGGAGATTCTTATCAAAACTTTGAATCAAATTATGTCAAAGCATTCACCGTTTATCTATCAATACTTCTAAGCATATAAACACATCTTAAATAAGTGAAATAAATGTGAGATCTTGTGACAATAATTTTAGTTCTATCACAAATTAAGCTTTAAAAAAAACACAAAATGAAATCTTTGATCGTAAATTGTAAGTAATCATGTGAGAACATTATTATTTTTAAGTCATAATTTGTCTTAATTAAGTCATTAAAAAATTAAAATCGGTTTGAAACAATAATGAGATTCTCTCTCTCTATTATATATATTCATTTTTGAAAAAAGTTTCGGAGCCTTATTTTTAATAAGATCTTCCTTAAACAAATTCATTTACTGCCGAACGCGGTTTCAATTCATTATGGAAAATTAACAATTACTTACTACAACAACCAAGTCCAGAAACAAGTTTCCAGACCTAAGAAGAGAAGGGTCCCCTATCAAAAACAAGAAAATTTCTATTTACAGGAAACGTAAGCAGTAATTACCAAGGTTCTCACAAGAAGAGCAGGAAACAAGTTATGACATACGAAATGAGCAGATGTCAGGCGTGGCTTAAAAATTCCTTTATACTAATAATAACTAACCTGGTTTATTTTAATAGGAATTAATAAAAATAATAGATTTATTTTCAAGAATTAAAATATTTAGCGCAGATTACCTCTAAATAGACATTCTTTGCTTATTTTCCAAAAAAGAAGTTTAAAATAATACAGTAACAAGCGTGGTCGGATCGCTACACTTCAATTTAAATTTCAATATTGCAAAATTAAACCAACAAAAAGTGGTATACGGTTTTATAAAAAAAAAATATTTTTTATCTAAATTTATCTTCCACTTGGAAAATTTTAAAAATCATTAATATCGTCACTTTGTTATTTAATTATTAAAAACTTTCAAAATTTTAATTAAGTAAACGGAAATTGATTTCTAAATTTTTATTAAGTAACGAATTAAAAAATTGCATATGGAGGACATAGATAATTAACTTAGCTACATATATATAATTAATTTCAATTAAAATTTGAAATTTTTAATTACTAAAATTTAAATTACTTTTCCAGTACAAAAGAGCTCATCAAACGACAGGTTCTTAAATCATTAGATTCAGGGTCTTATTGGTCTTGTGTTAAGTAATTAATGGTTGACTAACGGAGGGTTGGTGAAATTATAGTAAGGAAAATACAGATGTTGGTTATAATAAATATAAAAATATTAAATAATAAGAATTACTTCTTATTAAAAAAAGAAAATATTTCTGGATTAAAAGAAATACTTCTGGATTTAAAAAAAAACCTTTCATGTTTATTTAAAGAGCAATTATTTCATCTTAAATGCTTAAACATGGATCACTTGTTTAAAATATTGAAGAATTTAAATATTCTGAAATTTGGAAATATAAAGACCAACGTAATAAACATAATATTTTACTACAATGGCTATGATATTGTATTTATAGCGCTAAATGAAATAGCTAAATCCTTTATTACATTTTGAATCGATTTTCCATAGTATTTTGTTTATGACAGTCCGAAAATAAAAATGGATGTGTTCTTGCATAAAGAATATGGACAGAAGATATAAGATGTTCATCCTAATTACTCTAGATTCTGTTTAATATTAATTATGCCCATACAAAATTTTATATCGATATAATGAATTAAAACTACTTTCCTAATCTAATTATAACTGCTTTGATACTGATCACATAGTACAATATAACAGCCGCTGTTCTTATTCTTTTCGATTGATTCTTTAACAATTACTACTACAGTGAGGGGAGAGGCACTGTAATGGTGGTATTTCATGATCATTATTGTTACCTAATGCTACATGATTCTGAAGTTTAGAGGAAGCAATTAAGACGGTAATTACGCAAGTTTTAAAGATATTTCGATAGAATTTTGAAATACTTTGAAAACAAACTTTTTCTCTCATATCAAATCTAATAAAAGACAGATAAACTTTGATAAGATAATTAGTGAACTTGCAATTTAATTAAAATTAATATAAATATCAGAGGATAAAAACTCTATTGCTCTTTTTTAATACTTTTATTTAACTTTCCCTGTTTCATCTTTGTAAAAATGAAATTTTATAATCGATTTTTTACTCACTTTGTATTGGCATGAATTCTTAATGCAATATACTACTTCAATATTTCAAGAACTTAATAATTAATTAATCACGAAACAAATTAAATTTTGTTTCAGTACAAATAGTACCACTTGCAGGTGATTTTTTTTAAAAATAATTATCTCACAATTAAAAAGTTGTAAGCAATTTAAATGAAAAAAAAATCTATCTGGAGAGCCAATAAAAGCATAAATATAATCTAATAATCAAGAAATGTATACAATATCAATAAATAATGCAAATACAATACTTAAGAAGTATGAGATATTTTCATATAAAATGAAATTAATTTATTTTTAAAGACATTCTCTTCTAAATTATGGAATTATTTTTTTAAAAACTAGCATCCTGTTAATAGTAAAAACCTCAATGCATAAATTTAAAAAACATATTAACCAGATAGTGTCAAAAAGATAATTGTTTAATGCTTTCATTTCAATGAAAGTATTAAAAAAATACTTTTATTCAGTTTTTTTTTTTTTTTTAGAAGCAAAACAAGTAAATTTTAGGATGTAATTACAAAAAGCAACATGTTAAGTTAATCCATTTAGAAATATTTACAATATTTTCAGCTCATGAAAGAAAAATATAATAAATATAAAGAGAAATTTCGATTTTTAGGTTTAAGAGCCAAAGATGAATGTATATTAAGAACAATATATCATTGGAAATAAGGAATCATAGTATTTAGGAAAGAATTATTACATCTTCTAAGGAAAGAATTATCTCATCTTCTGCCATAACAGTGTGTCTTTTATCATAATTCATAGTTAATTCTACTACTACACATAAAATTTATTGCTAACAGAAATAAATTTTTCTTTCTGTAAAACCAATTTTAAATAGCAGTTAGAAAATACATTAAAAGAGATTTTTTTACTTATTAGGAGTAAAACATTTCAGGACATTCCTTAATATACATTAAAATGTTTAAAATTTGATCATATAAATGGATTTTGAATAGTAAATAAAAAATATCGTAATTATAAATTAATTACAAAAACAGCCAAATAGAATAACAAATACCAATATAATATTTGTTTTGAATTGAATCTTCACTTTGCAGAGAAATGAAAAGATGCTGATTTGTACACAATTTACAGGCATGGACAATTATATATATATATATATATATATATATATATATATATATATATATATATATATATATATAATTTCAATTATTATTATTTAAAAACTACAAAACCAGTTCAATAAATTAAAGGGGCAAATTTAAATTAATTAATTAATTAATTAATAAAGATTAATTACAAAAGAGCATAGTTTTGTTAGCTGACAAAATAAATTTATTTCATTGAAACAATTCTCGTAATCTTGAATATTTTTTATTTCCAGATAATATATGAAATTATAACATTGAAACACACACCCTAACATTCTTCAAACATTTCATAGTATTAACAAATGAGGAAAATGATATCTAACAAAATAGCAGCTTTAAATACTATTGATTTTAACATCAAAACTTTAATTTGTGATGAAATTCAATTCATTTTGAAATTAATACATGATTTCAGAAAAAAATTGCATCATCAGAAATAAAATATGAAGTATATGGTTTGATATATTTCATTTTAGAAATTATCTTTTAAAAAAATTGCAATGTACATTAAACGTGTCCGTTTTTAAAAATTGTAAAATTACACAGACGAAAGCTAACGTAATTCAAGTATGAAATTTTTTAATTAAGCTTAAAATTGAAAATGAACACAATTAATTAAATTTAGATTGAATGAATCCCTAAAATGTTAGCATTGTCACATTTTTGTTCCTAAACAATACAAAACTGTCAGGATACAATAATATGTAAAAAGCAAAGGAAATGTGTTTATATTACTACAACATTAATCTACCCATTTAAGCAAATATCATGCTTTTCATTGCTATAACTTATATCAGAAAATATAATTACAAATAAGAAATTATTGGAAAAATAAATTTTAACACATTAAATGTATAAAGTTTTTACAATTTCCATTTTCACCAATATTTAATATTTTGAAAGAAAAGTTAAATAATTACATTTTTTGTCTATCATCTACATACACTTAAGCAATTATCTCATGAATATTGGAAATTGGACATAAAAACTGTAGTCAAAAACTTCATGGTAAGGTTCTTTTTCAACAGTTAACAATCTCTAAACATACAATAAAAAATAAAATTACATCTTAAAATTCATTTTTTTTAAAAAAATTTCAAAATTTTTTAAAAAAATCTTAAGTTGGCATTGATTGATTAAATGTTTTACTGGATACACCTTTAAAAGAAGATTAGTTGAAGAAGCCAGAGAATTATCTACAAGTTCTAAGGATTACTATTCAAGTCTTTCTTTAACAACTACCATTAAAATCTATTATATGGTTTAAAACAGTACCAAAAAGGGCTATTTACAGGCTGATTAAAGAAAAAATGGTTTAATCACACAAGCATTGTAACAGTTTATAAGGTAAAAATTTGCTGGTGCAGCAACTGAAAGAATAAGGATTAAAATAGAATTTCATAATCACTAAAATAAGGAAGCCACAAAATTTGCATATGTGTACATATGTGTCTGCTGATGCTTTTCAATAGCCCAGACTGTTTGAGGTATACAGACAATAATAAAATTTGGCAGAAATGTACTTTGAAGAGAGCAAATGTATGCTTAAAAAGCAATTTATAAATTTTTTTTAATTAAGTAAACTTTAAGCAAGATGATACATAAATATTAAAAAATACTCTAGAAGCAAAATTATATTTGGAACTTTTCTATTAGCCGGGTTGTAGTGAAAAAACACCAAATAATGTAGAATTCCGCAAAAATTTCTTTAGCAATTTTTCACCAATGCAATTAACAGAAAAGTACCTAATATTTAAATCATTTCAAATAATTATCTTTTTAATTAATTCAAGTATTGCAGATTTTTTCCTCAAATTAAAAAAAAATTAAAAAATTTAACTTAATTTTTAGCAAGACATCTCAATATATAAATGTGATCCATGAGAAAGTCATCAGGCCGGATTTTCTTTTCTTAGTTGAACTTGTTAGTTTTCTACTTTCATTCAATATTGAAATGATATTCAAAATTTAATCTTCTTTTATTGTTGAAAAATTAAAAAGAAAATCTGTTTATTACTTATAAGAATAAATGAAAAATTTACAGTCGGGAAAATGAAAAAGTGTAATAAATAAGATTACCAGAAAATTTACATATTTAATAGTATCATGTATCAAGGTTTCAAGAGCAGTTTTCAATAGGATTCTATAAAAATCTATAATCACATAATTTTATTATAGGTCTCAAAAAGATTATATGCATTTAGGCAATAAATGGAATATGTATAGGTTTAAAAATTGCATAGCTGTAATGTCCACCCCAATTTGAGGTTTAAGAAGATTCTGTAGAGAAATTTGTTAACATCAAAAAGTAATTATGCATAAAGGTTTTCATTAAAATTAAATAATAACCATTATTTTCCCAGCAAACTAGTTGGCTGACATAAACATATAGTATTCAATATATTCGTAATAAGTTCAAGTTGCAACTTCAATAATAGGAAATTAATAAAATGCTGAATTGTATTGTATGTATTATGTTACAAAATGAATTTATGTTGAACATGGTTTAAAATGTAATTGAAAAGAGTTATGTTAATATCATTCCAATTATGTGTCAATATCCATAATGAAGCTAAGTAAATATTATATTTATTGCAATTTATATGTTTGAAGTGTTTGAATATTACAAACAAATAAGAAAGAATATCTAAAGTTTAATCAATTAAACATGCTAATGGTCAAAAACTTTATATTTTAATGAAATAGAAAATAAAATAAACATGCACAATTCAAAATGGAAAAAGTGCAAATTTATAATTTATGGTTTTAAATAATTGAAAAAAGAACAATATGAAGGGTATCCTAGGTGTAATTACAAATATAAAAAAAAAATCTAATCCTTATCCTAGTTTAATTACAAATATAAAAAAAATCTAATCCTTATCCTAGTTTAATTACAAATAATGAAAATACTTGATATAAAATACATCTATACAACTAAAACTAACATTATTTACTATGTTTTTACAACTTTTTATTATTTCACTATTTTGCATTCAATAACAATTTAAATTCAAAATTAGATTGCTATTTTATATTTTATTCTCTTTTGACTTGTGTAAGATGTACCATGCTTCTCGATCGATAATTTTTATAAATAAAACAGTCCAATATTAAGTTACAGTATTATATGGTAAAGATAAACAGCTTGCTCGGTTAAATTCCAGTAAATTCTCCTTCTGAATTTATATAATTCCCTCTGAAAATATCCTAGCTCATGGATTTAACAATAATATTTTTAAAGCTGCAAAAAAAAAAAAAAAAAAGTCTGCCTAATCTTGAAAAAGAATAATGATGTAATTTAACGAGTTTTTCTTGAAGAATTATATGAAAAAAATTTTCTCAAGCAGTTTAACATCAAAAGTGCATTTACCAAAATCTTTATAAGGATATAATATTTACAATGATAAAAATGATAAAATATTGAATATAAGTATATTTGTCAATTTTCTTGAAACTATGAAAAAGATTAGAAATTTACTAATTAGAGGAAAATATTTTGTTAGATGCAGAAACGAATATAAATTTTAAAAAATTTCAAAAATAAAATTAACCAATGAAATGTATGCAGCCAAGTAAAAGAACAGCTTTTAAATAATCTATCATTTTGCTGGACTTAACTGCTATGGAATACATATTTACAAAAAGATATGCAGGAATAAAGATATTTTACCCATAAATTGGAGATATAAATTTCAGAGGAAAGAGTGGATTTTTAATCCACAAAAACATTTCAATTGATGTAGAATAATATAATTAAGGTCAAAATGTCATAGCTTATGAAACATCAAGTGATCATTATCAAGAGCATGATTTGATTTTATACAATAAATGTTTAATTTAAATATATATAATTATATAAGATATAATGATCAATAACGCACATTACACTTATGCCTTTTATAATTTTGTTAAATATCAAATAATTTTGCAATCTTTTAAAAATTATTAAGAGATATTGATTGTAAGATAAGTCTAGTAAATTATATATTGAAATATTTTTTTGCAATTTGTACTTAAAACATTATTAGTAAAGATTTATTGTTGTTGTGGCTTATCCTTAAATGATCTGACATATTTCTTTTCTTTTCAATTTTAGGAAGATCTTACCAGTTTTAGTTATTCATAAACAGAAAAACATTGCCATTGATAAAATAAACAAATATTTAATATAATAGTCATCATTTTAAATAATAATCTATATATCAAGGTATTCTGAATTTCCTACCAAAAATTTTTAAAAATGAAAGTTTAATACAGTATTAATTATGTAATATTTTAAATCAGAATTTTACCAGCTATTTAATCTATGTGAATTAATCATGCAAAAGTATAAATAGTTTATCAAATTTAAAAAAAGATTTTAGTTATACTTTATTATCTCTAAAAGTAATGACAAATTTGTTAGGATTTTTATTGTAATAGAAATGTTAAAAATATAAATAAAGTTCATTAAAATATAAATGAATAAAATTCTATATAAAATACAGTGCTTCTCCCAAGCAATGACATATTCCCAAACCATTAATAAAAAAATAAACAGTATATATTATTTTTCTTGGCACATTATTTTTGTAATATTTACTTTACTATATAATAAAGGAAAATTTCTGAATTACAAATAATCTACAAAATAAATGCTTTGTTATTTATTTTTTCTATTTTTTAACACTAATTATACATTTATAGCTTATGATAATTTATTATTTTTATTATTAAATTTGAAAGCTCATAACAAAAATTTTAAATGGTTATTTATCAAGATATAAATCAATGATAGTATATATAATATGGATAAATTATCTGAGTAAACAATAAGTAGTTAAATAGTATAAATTTAAAAAGTTAATCATGGTCTTTTTGAAATTTTCAACAGTATCAAGACTTTTTCATATATAAGGATAAAAAAAGGAGCTATAGATTTTTTAAAAAATGAAAAAATTCGAAACCTTACCATATAGTTTGATTTTTTTGTCGGTAGTCTCCACCAGAATAATAACGTAACCTCCAAGGTCAACCATGACGAAACCTCTTCGGTATTCGACAGAAGTACTTTCTATCGACACGACAGAACTAATTCAATTTTTCTACATCGTACATTAAAACAATATTACTTCAGATCCATGATATACATCCACCTTTCCTCTTCTATGGCTCAAACTCATTGCAAGACAGACGATAGAGTGTATATTTAGAACCACATGAATCTCTTCCCCGGTGTTTCGAATGTTTATACTATGAAACCGCGGTCATTTTCGAAGGAGCATGGACTGTGTGATATAGCAGTCTATTAACCCATTTCTTCTCGCACAAACCCGAGAATGGAAGTAGTTAGTTCTCTTCTTCACACGAGAACAATAAAAGCGAGACGAGATCGCCAGAAGCAGTAGTGGATTTGGCAATGTTGGTTGTGATTCTTGGCTCCGGGCGAATCGATGGCGACTAGCGAGCCTAAGCCGCTGGCGAGCGAGATGGCGCACGCACGCGATTTGCCAAAAAGATGGAACAGAAAACAAAAACAATCAAAAAACGTCGCCATCAGTGGCTCTGCAGGTTGCTGTTTCGGATCTCCCAACATGTGCGCGCCAATCCAGGTGCATGATGAGTACGGTTCATTCTGACATGCCGAAAAATTGATAATTATTCGTAAACAATAGGAAGTAGAATTTGAAAAGAAATTCCATGATCGAATGCATTTTATAATTTAAAAAAATTTAAATTATGTTTATTAACGAAAATAATTACACATTTTTCTATTTATTAATAAGAAAATATTTACTGTTAAAATACCACAATTCGAAATAAGAATTCTTTTATATTCTTAATTTTTTTTTTCTAATAATAATAATAATAATTCACTCTGGAAAATGCATAAAGAGATATTTTCTAATGATTAAAATAAATTAGAATGGGAAATTCATTAAAAAAATTTCCTTGAAATGTATTTAAAAATGTATACAGCTATTTTTATTTTTTAACTATAAATTAAAAATACATATTATTAAAATACTGCGCTTCAAACACAATTCAGAATTCGACAAATCTAATATTTTAATAATCAAGAAATTTTACTTGAAGGGGCAAATTATATGTCAAAATATCCTAGAAATATATTTAATAAGAGCCTGTCTAGGGATTCCTTTTCCTTTCTTTCTTTTTAACAGAGGAAATAAAAATATCTGATTTTCAAAAATAAACAAAATCTTTGTATGCAAGTAGAGAAATACATTTCAAAATTTTTTGCTTTGAAGTCAAAAGTTATTTTTCCTTTCAAGGGAAGAAAGTTTTAAAATGAAATAATATGTTTTAATAACCCGAGTTTCCATTTAAATCTACGAGTTGTGAATATTATTAAGAGATATTAATATTCTCCAAGTGTCTTCTGAGTTATTTTTTAAAGGAAGAATATCTGTTTATGAAATTTAAATAAATTTATGTGAAGTCTGGAAAAATGTCCGGGTAAAGGGGAATTTAGTAACAATATTTTTTTTTATTTCTTTTCTTTAGTAAAAGCAATTAATACAATTTTGAAAATTTTATATGCTTTATATTATTTAATATTTTTCCTATTTTTACCTGACTGATTCAAACTTCGAAATACATTTACATTTATTTCATTACTGAAACTTAGACGAGTAGCCTGTAAATATCTAAATACAATTTGTAATCAAATTCAAATTAAAAATAGTTAATGAATTAAATATATTACTATGTATACATTTTTTTGTTTAGACGTAAAAGCAAATTCGAAAATTCTGAATTAAAATTAAATTTTTAAATAAATTTTGTATTTATTCAGTCATCGTTTGGTTACAGAGTACTACTAATACTAAAAACAGTTATTTATTTATATCTCTAAAATGTATCATATCATTTTGTTTTTTCAAAATTTTAATAAGCCCTGCCCTATTTAATTTATTTCAAATATCATGCTTTTCTTTTCTTAAAGGGTGAGGAAAAAACATTACATGGGAAATCGAATGCAGGTTTATTATTATAACTGATCAAATAGAAGAATTATATTTAAAAGGTTGAAGATACTCTCATACCTACCTATTTAACAAATATTTCAAGTCAAACAGAATTTCTGAGGAAGTTTTGCAACAGAAATTTTAAAAGTTCCATTTTCTTTTCAAAGTAAATACAAGCAATCTATGCAAAGTTCTGGTAAATTAACTCTGGTTAAAACATTCGTTCATTATTTGTTTTTAAAAATATAAAATAAGTTCATCAAAATAACTAATGACTCATTTATCCTTTTTTCGTAAAAGAAAAAAAAAATTAATGTTTTGATTTTACGAAACATAACATGGTAATTTCTTAGAGTTGATTTGTCTGTTTTTAAAAATAGTCCTTTAAATTATAATAACAAAACTTGAACACAAACTGCGTATTTAATGTTGTCGCGACACACATAAATATAAAATGAATTTCTAAAACAATGAAGAGTACTGCTTTAAAACATAAGAATATCATAAAAATATATTTAAATGACAAAAATTGTAAAGAAATAAAATTGGTAACATTAAAAAGTTAAAAATTTATTTTTTGGATTTTAAATTGGTATAAAAAATTTTCTTTTAGTAATATGCTCCAAAGTAATTGAGAAAACATTAAGAATTTGATTAATTTTTGATTGAAAAAATCCAACTAAAATTCTGAAAAATCCTTCTGAAATCCAATGATCGACATGTAAAATGTTTTTTTTTTTTTTAATTTTTTTCAAAATGCATATCTGACTTTGCAGATACTATACCAAGTTAACATTACATGTTAAACCAAGTCCAATTCTGGGGAAATTTGTGATTATAGAATAAACATTTCAGCATTTTCACTTTTTCATATTTTATGCATTCAAAAAAATATATTATAATCATTAAAAAAATTAATTTTTCGATATTTTCATAAATTCCTACGTTTTAAAAGTCGCCTAATTCGAAAAATACATTTTTTTAAAAAAAATTATGTATGTCAGTTAATATGATAGCGAGTTAAACGTTAAACTTCTTATATCAAATCTCTAGATTCTAAGAGAATTTGGACAAAATTATATAAATATATATGAAGTCTATCTGTTTCCCTCTATGCTTGAGTATTCGGAGATCACTCTTGATGATATAAGAATCTAACCAATATCATAAAAGATTTTGATTATTCCATTATCATATTAGTGTGACGAAAAAAAAATGATTCATTTGATTCCTTCTCATGATCAAAGCTAAAAGTAATTGCTGAATTTCTTCCTCTTCAAAATAATTAAAATTTTTATAATAATTCATTCTTAGTAATAAAAAACTGCTTAAATATGCATATTTATTTAATATTTTTATATAATCTTAGCAATAGAAAGGTTTCTGTTTAAATTTCATTTTGAGACATTGTTATAAACAGCAATGTTTTATATGGTTAGAAAACCTAAATTCTTTTTATTATTCTATCATTTTATAGATCAGTTTGATACTAATGTTTGGTATATGTAAAAGTTCTGAGATTCTTATAATTCATTGAAATATTCCAATTTATGTCAATATATATAATAATTTAGACAAGTTTTCCATTTTTGTCATAGGAAAATATTCTTGTAAGAAAAAAAGCGGGAATGTAAATAAATTGAGCTATGAATAAATTTCAGATGCATTTTAATAAAATGTATAATATTTCTTTAAATGGACAAAAAAAATTCAAAATTAAGATTTATTGTAAACAAAATTAGTAACAAAAAAAATTGAATAAAATGTATTTTAACGCGACATTTTAAGCCTGTTTCATAAACTAGAAGTGCTGTTTAAATACTAGATGTAGCTTTCAATTGACTTTTATTAATTTAAAACAAAATAAATCTTGAAATTCTATAAAATTGCTTTATTCAAAAGCTAAGGAAGGAAATAAAATAAAAATGTTTGATAATATAGTTATCTCAAGGTTAACTCAATTTACCAATCAATCTATCAATCAATCAATTTGAAGGGAAGAAAGATTCAATCTTTAACTCATAAAGAAATGAATACTATTCGCTTTCACCAAGATTGGTTTAATCTCGAACTAAAACGTAGCTCACGTATTTCAGAAGACTCGATGTACATGCAAACGATTCCATAATAGTGTAAACAGGTGACGGCACCTCGCAGCTGATACGAATCTAATATCGTAACAGCTGTTTGGAGTAGCAAATCATAAGATAAATATATGTATTCAATTTTTACAAATTAGTCATAAGTTTTTATTATCTTTTCAACCGAAACAATTAATTGTCCATTTTCCAATTAATTATCATTTTTCCGATTAATTATCCATCCAAATGAATGTGAATTTTGTAAAATGTAATTTGAATTTCTGAAACAAGACAGATAATTAAAACATCATGTTCTCGCATGATAATAATTAAACACATGCAAAACTCCTTCGTGTTATTTTCAAACGATTATGTTTACAGACGATTAAAATTAAATTTTGAAACGACTTTTTCGGGACTTGGGTAGATTCTAAAACTTGGAGATACGTCTGATTTCGAGTGTGAATTTTTAAAGATTACCATACTTATCTTCACACAGTTAAAATATCCTTTCATTTATATGGATTTATTCTAAACAGAAGACAAAATATGCATTTTTATTATATACACGATGTACAAATAATTAGTTACATTAAATTCGGGCTAAATTCGTTCATTGTATGTTCGAATAATCATGTTTATAGACAGATAAAAGATAGGGAGCCTAGAAAAAAGAATTTTTTTAGGACTCAGGTAGGTCTTAAGCATGGAGATGATTACAACCTCAAAAGGGAATTTTTAAAGATTACAATATTAACCAACGCATAATTTAAAATATTCTCTCCTTTATTATCATGTGAAAACATGATGTTGTTTTGATTAAGAGGTTTTGGTGTCTTTGAGATTTATGGACAAAAAATAAAGATTAAGGCCCGCTGGTAATTATCGGATGAAGAATTTTCTTTTTACCTGCTTTTACCAGTATTGCATTATTATTACATACACTTCTTTGAAAGCAGATGCATTTTTAAAAGGTTGGCGTAGAACTATGATAGAGAGAACTACAGAGAGAGAGATCGAGATATCGATAGAGAAATCTCGTGAATTGTTTCAAAGCGGTTTAAATTTGTTAATGACTTAAATAAATTAAGATGAATAATGACTTAAATTAAAAATGTTCTCATAGAATAACTTGAAATTTGAGATTACAGGTTTCATTTTAATAGATTTATTTTAAATTTAAGACAGACACGGAACTAATCCTTTATTATTATCTTCTTCTTCTTCTTTTTTTTTCAGCAGGCATTGAAAATAGTTTAAAAATCACATGCTGGGAAAGAAGAATCCAGTTATGTTTCGGTCCCAAGACCAATAACTATTCCACGACAGCTGGTAACCTTGAAGGAAAATAAAATTTTAACTGCCATTTCCAGATTCGTGACACTACCGGTCTGTTGGATTCATTTTTCTACGCGACACAAGGGCGAAAACAACATTGTTTCGGAAAGGAAAATGATGCCATTCGAATTTCGCAGAAAAGAGAGATGCCCGAGATAAAAAATATAACGTGAATCACGAAGAACTTTTGCTTCCCGATTCCACACTATGATGTTACCCAGCAGCGTCTCAATTGTCAACTTGTTGGCTTCAGAATAAATTTGATGAATCTTTCGAGTGCGTTAGAAATTTCGAAATGCATTTATATTTCTACAGAATTTTAAAACAATGATCCTAGGCATGTCTGAAAAGTATTTAAATCATTTGTTTTTGAATGCAATTTGTTTAAATATTAATTAATTGATTAAAATGCATATTTATTAGGAAATTTATTTATATGATTACCCAAAACAATTACTCCGATTACAGTTGACAATAACTTCTTGATAAACAACGACAAAAAGAAGAAAATATAACTATATACTCGTACAATTGTATAAAAAAAATAAGAAAAAAATCGAAGATTAATCAATAATAATCGATTAATTTAAGCGTAAATAATTATTGGTCTTTGCGATGGTAGTAACATAGTAAACATCTATGTTATAGTCGAACTATAAAGTAAATTAGCCATCATTAATACACATCCGATAATCCGATACATCATTTGCATATGGCGCAAGTGAAGCGAATCTTCCTCGTGATCTGGGCATCCCGGGCTCGAGTCCCGGTTAGGGCATGATTGCTCTTCTGTGTACTATCTGTGAGTTGCGTGAATGTGCCCCCCTGTAAAAAAGGGCTGTGCAAGCGAATGTGTGTGTGTGTGTCATCCTCATATGAGCTAGAAGTCATACTTCTGCCCCCGGGTGCTTAGGGGTCCATATCCTCAGAAGCTACCGCATCCCCTCTTCCGTTGTAAAGTCAACACGAAATCAACATCATCATCATTTTCATACGGCTATTTCAATCTTCCAAAAGTTTTTTTGGGCCTTCATTTTATTGTAATGTATAACACACTCTGTCTTAATCCCCTTTCGTCCGCAACAATGAAGGAAGCATATTTCTTCTTATAAAAAGACGAACGTGTGCATGAGTCTACTTGAGTATGTGTGTGTGTTTGTGTTGGTGTTGTTTGACAGAACTGTTTGACCCTAGCGCTATGAACATTGGTAATATATATCTTGGTAAGTCGGAAAATTCACTTCAGGGAGTTTTTTTTTTTTAATTTTATTCGAAATTACCGAAATTTAATAGATTTCCCACGATTTTATGCAAATATAAGAGCAGAAAAATAATTTTATATAATCTTAAATTTGAACAAATTTCCAATAATAACAATTGTTTTGGCGAAAAGTTCAATTATTTGTAATCAATTTTTTCAATTATGCTTTTTTCAGCAATATAATTATTATAAATATATAAAAACATTTTTAAACATACAAGAACATTTTACAATTTGTATGTGTTAAACTAATTTTCAGCATTTTATTAGTTGCTACATTCTAATATTTTAGTCGAGTATCCCCACATTGTTGATAATAAAGATATGAAGATTCTATTTATTTCTTCCATATTAAGTAAATTACATAAGATATTCTTTTAATAAATTTTTTGGATTTTGTTGCTGTTAGAGTTACATTTAAACTTCAAAATGTTTGAAATTTTTCCAAAGTTTTTTTTTAAAACGCCGTTGCTCTTCTCTGCGAGATAAATATATGCATAAAGGTGAAATTGAAGAAAAATGCACTGTACAATGAACCGAATGGTTGGTTTAAGACTTTTAAGATAGAATGAATTACAGATTTATCAGAATTTAATGAATGAAAATATATTGACGAGAAAGCTACACAAAATCAAGGTACCCAAAATATTTAATTTAAATATATTCTGAATAACCAACTGATAATTCTGACTAACTAATTCATCTAATCGTCAATATATGTTTACATGGTAATGCTATGCATTTTTTCAATTCCTACTATTAGCTCATACACACTCTCTCTCTATATATATATCTTGCTCAAATTTTCAATCGTTAAAAAATACTTATTGTTTATTCCAATCAAGTTCAAGTAAATTTTTTAAAACTTGTAGTGGATGACATTTGATGTTAATACGGTTTCTTCAAATATTAATTCATTAATTTTTTATTTATTAATTAAAAACTAATTTTCTCGTCAAAAATATCATTTCCCCGACACTAAATAAGTAACGAATTCAGTTTGTTTTTTTCTACTACGCCATTGTTGTTAGTCTTGATATGCTGTTGGCCGATTATTTTACATGATTCTGTTTATTTTTATAATGCTTGATGTATTTAAAATTAACCATTGTTAATCAATCAATTTTTCCGATTCATTTTGAAGTACTTTAGAATTAAAATAAATACAGAATAAAAACAGAGATTTTTAATCTGTGTTGCGTTACTCCAACTGGAGTAGAATATTCACGCATTTTGCTTTACCACAATTGGCTTTGAATCCTCAATTGGCACTGAAAATTTATTGCTAGTATAATATTTTGATCAATTATTTATAGTAATTGCACTTGTTATGCCGGGATAGCCTGATTGGTAGGGAATTGAATTCGCATCCCTTAAGCTGAGAGTTCGAACCTGCCAGCCGAAGATTCTCCGTGTGTTGTCTCAGAATTTATGAGTGTATTTCTTGGTGTATCTGAATAAAGTTCAAATGCTGCATCTTTCTAAAGGATTTTAGAAGGTATAGTAATATTTTGACTTCGAGTTACAATGCTTTCTTTACTTGCTAAGTTTACTACTCTTTGTATTACTACTCGTTGTATTGTAATAAATTAGTAAAGTTTAATTAGAAATTGTTTTAATTTTTTTCATAGGGCATCTGTTAAATTTTTTGCTGAATGCTTTGTCATATCTTTATTGAAGTAATTTATAAACTATAAGTATTAAGGATTTATTAAATAACTAGCTTTTACCCACGACTTCGTACGCATGGAAAAGCACATAACTAACCTAAAAACAATTTATTTACAGTGTGCACTTGAAATAAAGCAAAAAAAAAAACAAAAACAAATCAAGTCCGTATTTCTTTAAAAATCATGTCAAGTCTATTTTATCTATCGATTGAGACAGCTACAAAAGTAAAATAGACATAATGTTTAAACTTTTGAAACGAAAATATAGATGTCAACAATTATAACATAATGCACATGCGTGAATTTTCAACGCCAATTGGGGCAACGCAAATGTGTGAATTTTCTACGCCAGTTGGGGTAACGCAATAAAATTAACAATTTTTAATTTCCTTTATTCTGTTTTATTTTAATTCAAAAGTACAAAATGAATTCGAAAAATCTATTAATTAACAATGTTTAATTTTAAGTGCATAAAACACCAATAAAATAAACAGAATCGTTTTAACAATCAGTCGAAAATATGTTAAGCCTAACCTTACTAGCGCGGGAAAGATAAAAACTGAATTCGTTTCTTATTTGGTGATTGGGAAATGAAGATCTTTGGCGAGAAAGTTAGAAAAGTGTCGTTTTTACCATTTATGCGTACTTTTTTTTCGTTTTTTCTCTCTATAAGAATCTTTCTCTTGTCTTAACAAAAATATTAAAAAAAAAAAAAAAACATTAGCTGAAGTGGTAGAGCCATTCTCGAGTTTTCCGTTACCAGCTTATTTGGTAGCGATGAAGATTTTTGGTGGAAAATTTAGTTTTTAGTTAATAAAAAAAATAACCACTCAATTAACAGAAATAAATAGAAGCCTATGTCCTATTCTCGACTATAATCCATCTCTGTGCTTAATTGCACCCAATTTCATTCAACTGTTCTGGTGTGATTGATTAACATAATCCATCCATCCAAACCTTCAGATTTATAATAATAATATAGATTTAGTCTTTTATTAAGTATGATATTTTTATACAATCATTTTTTTTCTCAATTCCTTTAAATTTTAGCTATCTCTTTTATTTCGGTAAGGCGTAATTTGGTAATAAAATATCCATGTTACTTCAAAATAATAATCAAGTCAAGAATAAACGACTTACTGTCACGCATGACAGCTGTCTCAGTTGCTAACCCCCCCCCTCTTTTTTAATCATTTGTTCAAGTTTTAATCCCATAGATAGCTCCATTCATTTGAAAACAAAGTCACCAGTGATTCGTGTATGCACATCGCATAAGGAAAAATAAATCTTCAGACTGGGCAGCTTTTGTAGTGAAATTCTATTTTAAACTGGAGAAATCCGGAACCAAACTAATTCGCTCTTTCGAAAAAATGTGTACAGAAAGAAATGAGTGGTTATCATGTACATAAGTTTTTTGACAAGCTAAAAAGATTAAAAAGATTCAAGAAAAGACTGACGATAAGCTATAACGTGGCTGACAAGTTTAATAAGGATTTTAGATCAGAGAGATTATTCACATTTATTGGATACCTAAAAGTAATTTTAAAAAATCAGTAAATGGTATCACGAATCCGTTCCAGCCACTCTACATCAATAGTTTTGAGATAGTCCACCTTTTGATTTCAAGAAAAATAAAATACGGCATCTCAATGATGGATTTAAATATTTAGTTGTCGTATGCAGAGCACATTATGACGTCCTTCGTTTAATAATAGAGTTTATTTAGTTTCACGTTTCACCACATTTTCAGCATGCTAATGATCAATGCTTTTTGTTTTTGTTTAATGAAGTTTGTAAAAATTCATTTATTTCTATTCATCTGCTATGACTCTAAATCACCCGATATCTACGTTACACATTAAATTTTTGATACCAAATTCGGCCTTTATAAATATTTTAATAAACAAGTTAGAGTAATGAAATAAACATCACCAATTATAGTTGATAAAGTGATAATAATATTTTTTAATTAATGAAATTTGTATTTTTTAAAACTTATTTATCAAGCAATTAAGAAAATGAAGTTTATTAAACGCCTTGTGTATAGATTCCACAAACGTTTATCCAGGAAAAAAATCCATCACATAAATAAATTTATAAGTGGAAATAGAAATCTATTCTCATCTTCCTTCTCCTCAACAAGTCTCATACTCACAAAGACGGAGGATAATAACAAGCAGTTTCCTATTATACACTTTAATCAAGTAGAGTTTCCCTTCGCTCCAACTAGCCAAATTATTTTCTATCTCCTTTTAATACCTGCAACGTCACCTAGTGCGTCATAAAAAAATTAAATGAACACAGAATGTATGTACACCATGACTCATGTTATATTTCAGCCTATAATAGTGTCAAACCATTTTTCAAAGAAGAAAATCTCTGTAAACTTTTCTCATTATCATATCGCATATACTTGTAAATTCTGTAAATAGTTTTGTTTTTATCTTTTTCTTACTGTAAATATTTTATTACTTAAAATAAAATTCCCGTAGCATGCCCACCAAACCGTGAAGTGACCAGAATGGTCACAGATACGGGGGTATGAGACGGCGTTCTGTTCTGTCTATGGATTCCATTGCATCCTAGTGGCCATAGATACACACCTAAGTCTCATGGAAGATTTTTAGTTTCATAATCACATATATAATTTAATTACATTTCAAAAATTTGAAAAATTCAAAAATTAATTAAAGTTCCTGCAGTTTTATCAATCAAAAATAATATGAAAAATGAAGAGATAATGCAGATAAAATTATCAGTTTTCCTTTACTTCTTATTGCCACTTCTATTTACGTCCAGTCAGTGCGATAATGCACGCCCAAAATCAGATATCAAATAAGATGTGGAATAAATGATTTCCAACATTTATCGCTTTTAACATGTATTGATTGATATAATTTTATAATTCTTTATAAATATTTATATCTGCATAGCATTTCAAAAATTATTCAAATAATTCTTATTCTAAGGGGGAATTTAATATCAAATATACCGACAGCGTTTCTATCCAGGCAATCCGAAACGAAAGGAAAATTGATCAATGTCTAAGACTGTCTTAAATAATGTCTGTCAATAAATAAGAGGGAGAGAGAGAGACTCTGTGAGTATCAGGATAACTTAAAATAAGAGTAAAACAAATCTGAAACAATTCACTGGTTTCCTAACCGGATTTGGCCTGATCGCAGGTCTAGTGCCTCTAAATTCAATGGGAAATAGAGTTACTTTTGATTTTCAGCTAGGCGTATTAGGAATTTTCATGGGCTGCTGCCTGAACAGTACAGAGTTGTTGTTTTTTTCTTCTTGTTGCTTGTTGGTTCCTTTTCTATCATATTTTTATTGCCCTTTCGGACTTTCTCCTCCCCCCACTACACTGAACACTCCAAAAGGAAAGGTGGATAAAGTAAATAGAAAACGGAAATAAAATTTTGCAAAAAAAAAAAAAAGGTTGAGGATGTATTTTAAATGAACGAGATGTTGCTTTCTTTAACCCTTAATTCATTAAAAAAATAACACGATTAAAGAAAGGGATCCCTTTTATAAATCATTAATCCTATTCATCTGATTTTGTTCCCTTTGACTACTTTCTATTCCCTATGATCAAGTCAGAGTTTAAAAAAATTATATTTAAAACTGTTGATACAGTGAAGGAAAAAGTGGCGAAAGCGTTAATAGAATTCAAAATGAGCTGATATTTTACTTTGAACCTTGAAATATTTATATGGTGCGATGTAGTATTAAATTAGAAAATTATATTAAATATGAAAATATGAAAACTTTCATGTATATATAGAGAGTACTTTCTTTAAAAAATGGTTAATCGTGAAGTTATTTAAAATTTATTTAAACATTTGCAAAAAAAAAAAAAAACTGTGATATTATTTCAAATACGTCTAAGTTAAATTTGAAAAAGTGTTAATTACTTTCTCTCTCTCTCTTTTTTTTAAACAGCTATAAATTATAAAAAGGTACTTTTACATTCTCGATACATTCATTATCTAAAGTAATCATCGCGTCCCAATTTCGTTCGATAATCCCATAAAGTGAAAAAAAAAAATTCTAGGATTCACTTCATTATATCGTTCTTTTCATATTTTCAAAAACTTTTAATCGAGAAAGTCAGCAATTTTCCCCTTTTCCAACTGCATATCGATGACCATGTATCTCGCTTAGCGATTTCCAAGCGAGGAGGCGAATAAAAATCTTTTTTAATTAGTTAAAAGGGGAAAGAGAGAGAGAGAGAGAAAAGAAAAAAGAAGAAGAACGAAAATTGCGCTGCACAGCCAATTACCAGAGTCGAAATCCTCGGAAAAGAGCGCCTAACGAGTTTTGGCGAAGAGCGCAGGTGCGCCAAGTGATGTACTTTCAAATGGATGAATATGGTGGAGTGATTTTAAAAAGCACTGACACAAGTGGGATACAGGTGGAAAATAATAAGAGGCTCACTTAAATGTGCCGTCAGAGGATCAATGAATTCCCTCTCTAACAAGAGAGAGGGCGTCTCGTAGAAAATGCATTTTTTTTTTTTCAAATTCAATATTTATTTAAAAAGAATTCTTTTTGTGAAAAAGGTGGGGGGAGGAGTTAAGAGAAAAGACTTGAATATGGATGTGGCAATGGAAAAATTGAATTTGAAAACGATCGTTTTGTAAAAGTATAGGAACAATTATTTTCATATTGGAGTAGAATATGCAAAACAGATCAATGATTAAAATCGTCATTTGAAATACGCAGTGGTTAAAACTAGAACAGAACGCAATGATTTTAAAAAGAAAATCTTTTATCCTCTTGATAAGATTATAGATGAATTATCTAATATATATTCTTTTAAAAACAGACTGTAAGAAAGAAATACGTAAGATTCAAGTAATGCGAAGCTATGATTTCGACATCCAGAAATTATCTTTTTTTTATTTCATTATCAAAAAGCTTAATCATAATGGAATATAAGAAAAAAATCTATTTTCTTATATTCCTCTAATTTTCTAGGCGATTAGAGAATCCTCAGATTAGCTATGGAAAGGTAATGAAATTCTTTAAGATTCGAAATTATACTAATGACTGGAAGTCATAATAAGTGGTACATCACCACGTAAACAGAATAAAAAAACTGTTGCAATTGTATTCAATTAAAAATTTTAACAGAAACCATGAAGAAAATTTTTTATATTGGTCTATCCTTTTTGCTCTAGCACATATTGACAAGATACCACGGGTGTAATTCCTGCTCTTGTCGTATGAAAACATTGATACAGCTCGTAAAGAAAATTTTTGGTTGACGTTCCACGCCTTTTGGTATAGCACATATAGATGAAAGACAAAGTGACAATGACTTATAATTAAATACAATGGCTGATTTAGGACTTTTGTAGCCCTAGGCAGTACATCCTATGAAGCCCTTCTTTTAATAACTGGCCTATTTATTTTGATATTTCACCACATCTTTGATTTAATCAGCATGATAATGCCTTATTTGTTTTTTTAAATTTTAATAACTCTATGAAAATATGTTTATATACTTCTTTTAATATGTATACCATGAAAAAATTACTATAAAAATTGACTTCTTGAAAAATTAGCCATAGTAATTTATTAATAATTTTCTCATTTGCAAATAAATTATAAGGAAATAATGCAGACAAATTTTAAAGGCATGTAACAAAAAAAATTGTAGGACTCGCCTTGAGAGATGTAATATAAGGAGTTGAAGAATGGTTAATAATTCAATATATTAGAAATAAACAATTAATTGTACTTTAACACTTCATTATGAGCACATTTCGAAGAATCAATATTTCATATTTCAAATAATTTGATTTTTCTATAAATTAACTAATTTGACAAACAAATCGATGGCAATTTTTAAAGATTTGTCTGTGGACCTAGTTTGCTTTTTCAGAAATTTAGTATTGATTCGATGAAATGTATGGACACTTTTATAAACTATAACGATTCGGAGCACTAAAAGGGAAAATTTTATATCAGCAACTAAATATAGGTAACCGACTGTAGTCCTGGAAAACGTTGAAGAGAAAGTTGTCCATATCTATGTTTCGATTGGATGAAATCAATGGAAATTTGTAAGTTCTGAACAATAGCTGAGAGCAATTGTTTGGCAAACTGTACATCGTGTTACCAGTAGTTGAATAATGCAGTTTATATCATAGTCAAAGGTAAACAATTCCACCCAAACTAATTCCACAGTCAGATCATGCTTTTTTCTATTAGAAGCATTGAGGACAAAGAAAAGGTTTAATGCTTGATGTGCGAAATGAATGTTTGAAACTACAAAACTTATCATAAAAAAATTATTTTTTTACATTTTGTGTAAGTAATTAAGATATAACACAAGTTTGTCATGGTTATTCTTTTATTTCTGATTGTTATTTATCAATGTAAACATGTGTTTGAAAGAAGATGTCGAATGTGGGAAAATATATGAGAAATCTTGTTTTATATGTAGGCGACTTCAGAATCTTTCTGCCTTTTCTTTATCTACTGCAACAGAATAATAATCATAAATTATTATTTCTCATTCCCCGAGCACCTCTTAATGCGGTACAACATGTGCAAACTCAGCATTCCGTGAATCGGCAACCATTTGGTTAAGTTTGAATTGCTCTTTCGCAACAGATGAAGAAGGAGAACTTTTTCTAATCACCGGAAAGAATTTCCACTCAAAGAAAACGCTTACTTTTCATTTCTGTGAGGAATATTAAAACTCCGCAAAGACTGAAAACGAACAGCATAGAAAAGTATTGCCATGAAGTTAAATAATGTTTGCCAATCTCTCAAATCTGTAAAGCTAAAAAAAAAAAGATTAATTTTTACTTTTCTTGCACACAAAGAATATACTAAGGAAAAAAATGTTGTAATCGACAAAAAAATTCGGACGCGAGATTTTTACACATATTTACGTTTTTGACCTCCATCTCACTATGAATCTGAAAAACATAGTATTGAAATTATCATTGTCTGTGAAAACAATTACACAAAAACATTTTGACCTTTACCAGGGGCGGGCAAACTTTTTCAGGGTAAGGGTTAGCTCTTATATTTTCAAATAGTTGCGGTTCACCCAGTGGCGTCGATGGGGAAAGCTAAAAAAAAGTCTAAAAAATTTATTATAACAATAATAAATGAGGAATATGTACTTAATACATAACTGTAAACATAATAGCAAGATATAAACTAAATAATAGCCACGAATATAATAATATCAAATGATGCATTTAATATCAAAAAGTGCAAAATGCATACATTTTTTTTAAAAATCTAAAGTTAGTCCTCTTGGTTATAGTTAGTAGAAGACTTAATCTGTGTACTGGCCACAAATCTTGAATATTTCGGTGTATAAATAATAATTGGTAATCCTGCACTATATTTCAAATGGTTATCTGTGAGATGGGAAGTCATGCCACACTCTCCGACAGGCCCATAAATACATAGAATATATCATAAAACTGAATGACCGGACAGCTGCAACAGCAAAACTGGCGGGAACTGTGGTTGAGTCCTAAGGGCCATCACCAGCCACGGTACAACCCTTCCCGTTAGGAAGAAGGTCCCGTCATCGATAGGAGAAGCATCCCCTCCCCATTAGTGTACCCTGCTGGGTGGTGAGATCCAATCACTACGCCGGTATCATCTTATCATCATTTCGAGCTGCCCTCTCCTGGGGTGATCTGTGATATGGAAACGGTATGCTGTTTTAATTATGTTTATTACATTGAAAATTCAGATTCACACAAGTAAATAGAGGATTAAAAAACGATATTAAACGATGTGCAATTCTTTTTTCTTTCTTTCTTTCATTTTTAAATAAAATATTTTACTTCTATAAAAATTCAAAGAAAAATATTCTTAGGTTCTGAGCTACGTTCCTTTAAAATTATACCAACTTGAAAGAGATAAACTTCATTTTTCTCAAGGGAAAAAGAGAATACATATAATGTAAATTTTCAGTTCTTTCTTCCACATCAACATCACCAAATGATTAAACGTATCAATTAGTTTTTTTTTAATTTGTGCGTTTTAGGTCTTAGTAAAGGTGGTCACCCCCAAATGTCTTGGTGGCTTACTGGTCGATCTTGATCGTCTTTATTCCCACTCGTGAACTAGACACATGAAATTTAGCGCATGGTCTTTACACCAAAATTGGAGATTTTTATCAGTCTTTGAATGAAACCCACTGGCAAGTAGTGCATCTGTTTCTCTGTCTAAGAGCAAGCGAACGCGATCACTGCAAAATTTAAAAACCTAAATAGCAAAATTTAATACACAATTTTAGCATTTAAAGTGCAGATTTGTATCAATTGCTTACCCAAATCCTTAAATGGAGGCTGGTTTGTACTTTCGCACTCATTTTAACGAAGGAACATAAAATACGCTACCAAAATTTAGAGTGTGAACTAAATAAAAATTGTATTGAACAAAAAGATTATTGCCTATATTATGAAGTATGAGATGTTCATGTGCTGGACTCTGAAATTAAAAACCTGAGTACTTATGGTGGTTTTAGTAGTCAGGTTTACAATTTTTATGTAGTAAAGGAGGGATAGCATATTTATTCTTCTATTTACGTTCGGTGTTATAATTTTATAATAAAATATGTTGTTTGGTACATTCTAATATCTCTTACAGTTCCCCTATCTTGATATCGTAGCATTCTATTTTAATAAAAATAAAATTTTAAAACATCATGCTTTTTTTTGTGCATTAAAATGCAACAAAACGTCCAGAAGACAAAGTAAAAATAACAAAAGCATCGCCATAAATTATCTTTTTAAATTGAAATTTTTATGAAACTGACAATTCAGTTAAATTTTTAACGAATAATATTTCCTTTTGATAATTATTGTGAATTAATCTCTGGATACTTTTTATAACACGATGAATTTCATCATCTATTATTAACTTTAAAAGCTTATTTCTTCATATTTATAATTCTTTTTGAGTTAATTTAAAAAGCAAAATCCACCCACATTGAGCTAAATTCTTTTCAATTCAATTTTTCATTTCAAAGTTACAAAGAATTTTTAAAATCTTCTATATACGTAATAAGTTTATTTGATAGCTGGTGACTAAAATAAATGTCTAAATATTTTCTACGTTTAAAATGGAATCTTTCAGCGCTCATTTCTTCGAGAAGGTTCCGGGAATGCTATTTTGGGAAAGAAACTTCTCGTAACTGCTTCATTTCTTAGGAAAATAAATTCGACTGGTGAAGTGTCTGTTTCAATGAATAAAATGTTAGACGGCGTATTTTGACCGTAATAAATGCTTTCGGTAAGTCAAATAGCATATACTAAATGTTTGAATTCTTCTAATTATTTAATAAACATATCTAAGATAATTTCAAATTTTCTTTGTAAAACTTGCAAAGACTTCAATATATTTCTATACTACTCTTCACTTCACATTAATTTTAACCTTTTAATAAGAAAATTTTAAAATCTTTTTCTATTTATATTTGATGCTAGTGAAGAGAATAAGTTCCGAATAAGACAAAATTACACGAATTTTTCCCCCAACTGAATTTTTAAGCCAAAAATTGGACATAATGGTAAAATAATACAGCAATTATTATTTTTTTTACATTAACTGAATTCAGTTAAACATGTTAGTGGAATGAATATTTCTAGTTATAAAATCAAATCAATTATTTTATTTGCACATCATGCATCATCCCTATATTATGCAAAGCAACATAATAATGCTATAATATAAATTATTGCAGTATTTAAAAAATCAATTTTGTAACAGCATGAGGAATTATAATGAAAGAATCATATTTTATTAGTTTCAAACAATAAATGCATTACAGAAAAAAATTACGACGTCTAATTCGTCTGCACTCATAACCTTACATGGCCAATTAAATTCTTTAATATTATCTAAAATAGAGTTGTTGAAACTTTTATAACTCAATAAATTTTATTGAAGAAAAAAACGAATAGTTGTCTAAATTTAAATAACAGGATTTAAGCAATATAAAATATAATTCTTTGAGTCATTTAAAACAATTTTCTGTCTATAATTACAAACATACCTTTAACAGTATTTAGAAACGAGTCCTATTTAGAATGGAATTATTTTTAGGATACGATTTTAATAAGTCACTAAACTTAGTCTAAAATAATTTATGGCTTTTTAATATTAGAAAACGGCGTGTAATCAAAATAATAGTCGTTGACAATATAATTTTATGACACACACACACGCGCGCGCGCACACGCACACTTCTGAAGCGAAGGCTCTGGTTGTAGTCAAATTTCGTGCAGAATTTTAAATGGTTATGTGTACTGGACAAGCGCCAGTACAATTCAAGAGTTATTTCTAGATCAAGAATACTTGCCTTTTGTTGGGTTTTCAATTCTACATCATCAAGCATACTCTAGCCTATTTGGGTGGCATTTCATTATTATGCATTCCTATAAAATTCTTGATGTTTTTTGCATTTTTTAAATTTTGATTAGCTCGTATATGTTGGATTTTGAATCAACATGTATAAATGCAGATATTTTAAAAAAAAATAATGCTTCAGATTATTTTAAAGAAAGGTGTGCATTCGTTTTGAAATCGAACAAAAATAAGAATATCGACTGTTGACCTACCCAAGTTTTAAAAGAGACAAAGCTCTTATCCTCGCCTTAACAACTTAACAACTTGATTACAAATTTATAAAGACCAAAAAAAAAAAAAAAAAAGATTAAATCCAGAGATTTTCTGATTCTGAGACTCAATTAAATTTTGATGGGGTATTTGAAGGGTAAAAAAAGAATGACAATCTAATTCATCTTTTAAAAATATTATTTATTTTATATTAATAATATAAATTAATATTATACATGATGCATTAAATGGAATCAATTGAAATTATGCTTAAACATTAATTTATTACATTTAACGTAATACATATGCAGTGGAATTTCGTTTAACAAACATAATTAATTCTGGTCTGTGATCCGTGATATGAAACATTCGTTAAGCGGAGCAATTTGTTCTATGGCAATCCATTTTAAATAGAACAAGATGATGCATTGCAAGGAAATTTATCATGATGTAATACAATATTTATAGTGAATACTTTATATTTACAAGAAAATTGTCTTTGTTCATTTAAAGTTTTATGAAAATTAGAAGCAGCATTATCGTTAAAAAAATTTGTTGCTCGCTCAGCTGCTACTACATTTGGGCAGTACTCAATACAAGGAGCCACAATTACACACGCTTTCAATCTCTTTTTTTTTTTCGCTGTAAGGTTATTGCTGTGCTCAGTTTATTATTTTTACATCTCCTGACTAAATCACCTCCATAGCGTTTTGCTGTGACACAGAATCCAGTCTTATAAGCGCTTTGTTAATTCTGGATATAGAACTAATCTGAACTTCACAAACATTTACTCAAAACCTTCGTCATCGTATTCGACTACGTTATCCGGTCAAAACTTTTTGCATGTAAATATAAGTGTTCTCTTCCGATAAGCGCTCAATACAGATTAATAGAAACCAATTTAGCGTGTCAGATTGAGGTATTTCTTTGCTACTCGTTCTGCGAAGCATTGCTCGTAAAGCGAGTCATTTTTTCATATTTCGTTTCACACGCAATGGTTGTAAACAATTATAATAATATAAATATTAATGATACAAATATTATATATACATAAATATTAATACATATAATTAGAATATTAATAACGTTAATAATATGTATATTTACGGATATTTTTTAAATAATTTCATTGATATTTTATAATTGGAGCATTATAAAATTCAATTAAAGGCCGTCTAAATATTTGTTAAAGTAAATATTTTTAAAAATATAATCGTAAAAGTATAATTTATTCATTTTCGTAAAAGTATATTTATATCAGTTTCGATTTTTGTATAAAATTAATATTAAATTCTTTTTGAAGTTATGCTTAAAAATTTATCTTGTTTATGAAATAGCATTCCTCATACAGATAGTAAATAAACTATCTGTGGAATAAATTTCGAAATAAGTACAAAAATTCCGTTTTTGAAACAATTATTATTAACATAATTATAAATATGTTCATATCACAGAGGGTAGACGATTAAAATGATTCCAAACGTTCTACATTTCAGACTAAATTCCTCAAACAATACTATAAAATTAAAATTTAACTTTTGGAACTTGCAGAAATATTCCGAATATATTCAAGATCATAATGCATTCTACCAGTTGCATTTCTTGGAATCGATCCCAGCCCACAAGGCAATCGCATCTCCCCATCTATAGCTCGAGCTTTCATTCCAGTCGACTAGCGGCTCCCCAAAAGATGTGTTCTCCAACAAGGAACGGATCGCAATTGTTCCCCCTAATTGGGGCTGAATCTTTTGTCTTTCTCGAACTTCGGCCAATGGACGGGGAAGCGATTTTACCTCGAACGTCACCGGGAAGAGGCGGAAATGGGACTGAAAGCAGTCTTGACCTTAGCCCTTTTGTGACCCTTTTCTGGCACAAAATGCAAGGTTACGGCTTCTCCCTTCTTTTTCTGTTATTAGTTCTGTTCTCCGAGCAATGGGGGGAGATTTTAATAGATTATCTGCTATTTTTTCTTCTACGGAAGAATAGTTCGTAGAAGTAACACAAATGAGCAAATTCAGAAAAGAGATGGAGCAGACTTATTCCTTATTTCTTGTTTGTCTAATTGGAAGAATTTAGTTGGGAAAGAGAAGGGAGTTAGCTGTCAATTAATACTTTATGTTATTGAGCGTAATAGAAAGGAAAATAAAAAATTATTAATAAAGCGAATGAATTTTCTTTTTTGATTAAAGAAATGTAATTTTGGAATGTTAATTTGAGAAAGATGTATAATTCAGAAACGAAGAAAGGTTCGCCTTTGAGCTATAATCCTCATCTTTAAAAGACATAGCATTTTCTCAATTTTATAAACAATGTACAGCAGTTCAAATTTATTATTGAATTTAAATGTCTCATATGCGAAGTACACGAAAAGAAAAGTTTTGTAATGTTATATATTACAAAACTTTTCGTATCATTATATATATATATATATATATATATATAT
>JAOUZG010026324.1:1487011-1512194 GCA_026289955.1 Argiope argentata | reverse complement strand
AGTGCAGGGCGGAGCGGCGAGAAGGTGAACTATGACCTCTGCACCACGTGACGTGACCACAGGCTTAGTGTAAGCACAGCTCGCAGAAACAACAGTCTTGTCATCCAACTTTGAACAATCCATTGCATTTTAATTTAGTGCTTACAAATTTACGAGGCAACACACATACAAGTGTGCAGATTGATTCGATTCAGTTAAAAGTAGAATATGCATAGTGAGAAAATCCCCCCCATTTTCCCTAGTTTTTTTCAAAATCCCCCGCCCCCAAATTTTCGTCTGATGTCGCAACATGCGACATCAAAACATGCTGTGGGCACCCCTGGTGCCTCCCACAGATCGTCCTTTTGAATGTCTTTCTGTCGATACTGTTGGTGGGTTTAATTATTACAATTGAACCAAAAAATTTCTTCTTATAGTAATTGATCATGCAACTAGATATGTCTGAGCTTTTCCTTCCAAAAATGAAAATTCTGAAACTTATGTTAATATATTAAAACAAGTTTTTCAAATTCAGGTACCATTAAAATTATTAACTGATAGAAATGGCGCTTTTACTTCGTCTAAATTTAAACATTTCCTCAGAAATTACAGTGTCAAGCATCTGTTAACCTCTTCACATCATCCACAAACCAATGGGAAATGTGAAATAGGTAACTAGTCTATAGTAACTAAATTACTTGTTCCATGTATGGTCAATGCTTCTCCAACTAAAATTCCTTGGACTAGACTTTTAGAACAAGTAATCAATGAGTATAATTTAACACCCATTCTGTTACAAAATTTCCTCCTGCATATTTGTTATTTGGCACTTTACCTTATCCTCCTCCCTTAATTCAAAATCAATTCTATCCTCCAGTAGAAAAAGCTAGAAAATTAGTTAAAAGTAATACAATAGAATATCATGACAAAAATAAAATAAGATATAATGCAAAATTTATAGATTCCCCATTCAAACCTGGTGACATTGTGATGTATGAGGAATTTAACTATCCAAATCGTAGAAAATTATCTCCAGTATTTTCAGGTCCGTATAAAATAGTAACCAAAATTTCAGATGTAAATTATGAAATAACCAAACCAAATGCATTAACAAAGAAGCCCACTGATATTGTTCTTGTATCAAAATTAAGAACATATTACCCACCAGAAAAATTAAAATTAAGTCATGAATAATAATTTAATTAAAAAAATCTTTATTTCTCTTGTTCTTCCCCATAAACCCCAAATAGGTTGACCCATTGTCTCTGCTCGTAAGAGTTAGTCTTGTTTTCGTTTCTTCACAATGATGTGAAAGGCACCATCACAACATAAATTCAAATGCTGAAGTCTTATTGAGATATGAGTATAGGGTCAACCTCACAATTAATTTCTACCTCTTTCTATTTCTATTCTGGACTTCTGTTTTCCACTTTGGAAACATTTGTTCCTGAATGGCAATAGAAAGAGAATAAGAATTACAATACCCTTCTTGATGTCTTAAATTTTAGGTCATCAAGTTTCACCGACTACTAGAATTTAGTGGACAAGGTTCAACTAGTCACCACAAATTGACTAACTAGTCGGTTGCATTTTTTTTCTCTTTTTCAAATTGCACATTTTTATATTATTTGTATGAGTACTAATATTTATGAGAAGAATATTTTGACTCTCATATTTATTATTCTCATATTCAAGTTTTTAATACAAAATCAGAACTATGATCATATATTATTATTTCATAAATACAATTTATTACTAAAATATTCTACCCTCAATTTGATAATTCTGGTGAACCTAGAGCTATTTAAGGACATTGTGTGCAAACATTCTGTAGAGACATTCCTCACCAAATAGAGACTATCAAATGAGTTTCTACAAACAAATCATCTGTATATTTCACATTTCAATATTATTTTTGATGTCGTTAAATATTTTATTAGATATCATTTTATATTTTTTATTTTGTAAATAATCATGCTCCAAATTATCTTGTACTAATGTAAATATAAGAGAAACTTAGGCATCTTTATTTATGTTAATTTAAATCCAGGTATCACTTGCAGTACTTCTTTAAAGTTAAATTTTCCACTCGGACACCAATGTAAGGTATGGTTGTGTGTCGAGGGCCCCGACGCACTTTTACGTCTTGCGGTAGGGGGAAAATTGTAATGATATTTTAAACTCTTAATCCTAATTAATTTCCAAAGCCCTATCTTAACTTAGCCCATAGTAATATCATTCTAAAATATTCTCTTATTTCCTGATCCATTCCACATGCTCTAATCAATTAATTCAACAGAAGCTGTGTAAAATTGCTGAAACAGCTAAACGCCGGTTACTTTCTCACACTCCGTGGGAGAGATGAAAATTTCTGAGCTAAACAAAATAGATTTAAAAAGATCCTTGTGTTTCCCTTGTCTCTTATGCGTGAGTTAGGGAAATTCTCATTGAAATCTACTTTTAGAAGCTCTATAAAAATATTTTCCCTATCAAAGTCTTGGTATTTAAGACCAGTGATAATGATTTCCCTGCCCTTTTTGTACACTTAGCTTTTGTGAATTCCGTGTTGTGCCGTTGTGATCGTCGCTTTCGCTTGTAAATAATGCCTGCTCTCGTGATGGAATAAAAAGAACTTAAAAATTCAATCTGTATTCACCATGATTTTGGCCACGACTCTGCTATTTATTCTCAACAAATCATTTAAATGTGTTTCATTATATATATATATATATATATATATATATATATATATATATATATATATATATAAAGATTTTAATGAGTCACGACATTTCGAAAAAAGATTTTGCAAATAAAGCATATCTATCGGTCTTTGAAAATGATAATACAAAAATTCAACGAGATATAAGCATAAAATTTAGTGTGTAACCTTTTTAACAAACTTGCAGAATACTATTTAATTTTAGATGAAATTTGTTCCCGGTAAATCTGTCTATTCGTCAATTTAAATTTATATGAATATGCTAATTTCGTAATGTATATAACTAATGAATTTGGATCAAACACATATTTATTTTAAGAATTTCAGATCTGTGTCAAATATGAAAATGATAATTAAAAATTAAATAATTTAAATAAGTCACACACAGTATTTGGTTCTTTCACCGAAATTGTAGATATGCTTTTACTTTTCTATTCAAACTGGTAAAATGGAAAGCATCAGACCACTTTCTTCACTATAGAATGAAACACAAAATGCACCATATTGTATTAATATAGAAGAAAGATGAGAAAACATCCAGATAGTTTGCAAGGGTGTTGGTATAGAGTATCAAAGTGAAAGACATGTCAAACTTTCAGAATATATAAAAATGTCAGGCATGTTCCAAGTTTTCGAGCTCAACTTCTAGAGTTCTTAAAATACGATCATTTCTAATGATTCAAAATAATTCCAAAAGTTACTTTTGATGATTCCAAATTAATTCAAAAAGTTATTTCTAATGATTCCAAATAAGCTCCAAAAGTTATTTAATCGATTTCAGCATTCAGGTTTCTGCAATTTACGAATTCTTTAAAAAAAGAGCGCGAAATAAGTTAAAACGAAGTCCTTTTTTTTCTTTAATTCTTACTATTAGTTCATACTCTCCTTATATATATTTACATATCTTGTTCAAATTTTCAATTGTTAAGAAAATACTTTTTATTCATCCACTCTAGTTCAAATACATGTTTTAAAATTTGCATTGGATGACACTCGACGTTAACAAAGTTTTTATTTCAAATATTTATTCATTAATTAAATTTAATCAATTTTTAATACTTTAAATAGAGTTTTAGAAGTTTGTAATGAAAATTGAAATCAACAGGCAGTAATTAGATCTAAATAAAATGCCAGGATTTCAGTATTTTTCATATGAAGATGAAGAACGCGAGCTCCGAAAATCAATAATTTTTTTGATACATTTTTGAAACTTTTTGGTTTAAGTGTGTTTTATCCTAATGGTTTTCGAAAGTGAGTTAGCAGTTGTGACTTAGTGCTTAGAATGAAGGCTTTTTCTCAAAAAATAGAACTGAAGAAATTTTAGGCTTTAGGTTCAATTCCGATTTTCTCCTTAAAATCTTTGTCATCAATTGTAGGCCACTTCTCCTGCCTAACCTTACGTTTGAGTTACGGGTCGAGAAGGAAAAAGGAAATTCTCTATTTATTTTGCTACTAAATATTGTAGTTCTGTAATTTGTATATACATATTTAAATTAATTGTAATTTTTAAATAAAAAGTTACTAAAATAAAATTTTTCTTTGTTGACCTAAGTAGGAATTGACTTAATTGTTTTATATTATTTATTTTATCCAGAGGACAAATAGCTACCTAGCCAGCCTTTAATTCGGTCAAATATTAATATAAAATATCAATTTCGAGTGCCCCCCCCAAAAACCTTTTTTATACTCTCTAATTGTTATTCCCTCCTCTTCTTCCTCCTCCTCCTCCCGCATAAAATATCGGACTTTAAATAGGACCGTCAATGCCTTGTACGGCATTGATGAACAAAATTTGAAATATTGATTGCTATTACAAGTTTAACTTTTTTTGAACCTATCGCATTATACTCATCTGTTAATCTTTTGCATTTAGCAATAGGTACTCGAAAACAGAATTTGGATTTTAAATGTTTGTTTTTCCAACAGATTAAAATTAAAACTGGACACAGAACTACAGTTGCGGTTACAAAATCACCTAACAAATTTAATATTTAAGGTTTTTGCGTTTGTGAATTATCGCATTCACATGCTTTTGTTGCTGCCGTTACTTATGGCACTTGCCATGGACAAGCCCCCCCCCGCTGTCACATGCTTGTGGAAGTACATAACGGCAGACGTTCGATCCTTGGTTGGATTTGTTTATAAATTTAATAGTATATACAATTTGGATGCTAAATCTGTGCACCAAATTTTTCTTTTTCTAGCTCTTTTTATTTTTTAGTTATCGTGTTAACTCACATGAACAAGGATTTACAGAACGGCAAATTTATCAAAATTCCTCAGATAGTTTTCATTCGACATTCGATTGCTTTTACAATTTTGGAATAAAACCAGATAACAAATTTCGGCTTTTTGTCTTTATTTAGTTTTTTTGTTTATCATAGACAACAATTCACAGCAAATAATTCAAAAATGTATTATGTTCCTTAATTATGGATATTTATTAAAATATTGAGCTCGAATTTTTTGATAATTACGTTATTTTCTGTGCATATGTCGAAGAACTTTAAAAGAAAGCTGAAAGGAACTATTAAACCGTTACTTTTTTATAACACCCCTCTTCCAATCATCGGTCATTTTTAGTACGTATGCAGTAACTTATTGTTCTACGAGTTCGTAAATGTGAAGAAAGTGTTAGATAAGTAAATATAGAGTTATCTGCTGATTAAAAGGGAAATAGTAACTGGGTATTAGTAATAGTTAATAGTGATGAAATTATGGTGGGTGTATTTATGATGGTAGTGCATAATCTTTTATAGAAAGAATCTGTTTTAGCCAGTGCTAGATGGTAACAAATTTTAACCCCTGTGTTATTACCATGGCTGTTCAGTTATTTAATATTACCCAAGCATCTAAACAGGACGGAGGTATCATTTATAGTTATGGCTATTTGCAACTCTAGTTCGTATTTACTTCTGTCTTAATACAACAAAAACATCTTCCACTAGTAGTCACAGTCCTATAATAGAATAATTAATAATTTGAAGATATTTGCTATTAAGAGACCGAAACCAAGAAACACTGGCTATAGATCTAGCGAATTAGCTTCCCATTTCATATAGCGTGAGTATAACTGGCGTGGGTGTTTCATGTCAACAGCCTGGCTGAAAGCGAAGTGGTCAAAGTTTTATTGTCCACTTCGGGCATCATTAGAAGACTATGATGGAAAGAGCTTTTAGGTCAACTTTTTTAAACATGCGTTTCGCTTCTTTCGCCCAATTCTCTTCTCTCTTTTCTCTCTCTCTCTGTCAGCCGGTTATGCGTTTTTTATGACGGGTATGCATCAACCGAAGGACCGGTGGTCATTTTCCGTAGCTTTGTAATGAAAACGGCATTGGATTTGTTGTCTCAAAGTGCATTAATAAGTTGGCAAGAAAAAGGTTTTGGTGATATGAGAAAAAAAGGAGAGAAGGAGAAAGTCATAGGATATTATTAACATTTTTTGTATTATAAATATTTTCATAATATTCCCACAAAAAAAAGCGAAGAAAAAAATACCACTGTTTTTATTTTTATTTTCTGATAAACAAAGGGGAAAAAATATAAAAATATTTTCGTGTAAAAGATTTTGTACAGGATTATAGTATAGATTATCTTTATATTACGATATAGAGAAATCCGACGTTAACAAAATCAATTTATGTTAACGTTATACAAAAGGTAACCACTCTATTGCTTGGCCCTTAGTTTCCAATTTTCCTTAACATATATTGTCTATTTAAATATATATCATCACGCCGTGGCCATCAATACAACCATAATCAATCGAAGTATATTAAACGATTCTCTTAAGTAATAGATCACCCCACACTGATTAGTAACCAGATTTCTTTATTTCACTTCGTTAATTCCTTAGCGTTTTTATTTATTATACTGGAAATTTAAGGAAAGCTCCATTTTTGTTGAATGAGAAGGGAGGTTATCTCTTTGGCAAAGATAGTTTCGTAATAAAAAGACATCAGTGATTAAAGGAACAGAAACATACCTGCAAAATGCTAGCCAGGATAAATACCAAAACAGATAACCTTTTTTTAAAAAAAAACGCAAAATGTATAATCTTATCTTTTTCTTTGAAACTTTATGCCGGACATAAAGATTCAAAGATTAAATTTCCTCCACCCCGCAGATTATGTTTCTTTTTGTGGGCTGTAAATCGTTTTGTCTCTTTGTCATGAGAAACAAAGATATTTGCTGTGCTTGAAGTTCCAAATTGATTTAAAAGATGCCGAGTATAAGGAAAATAAGATTAAAATTTAATGAGACCTATAAAAGAATATATAACCTTTTTTCGGACTTACATGATTTACATTTTCAGAATTAATGCTAGCTTCTTAATGTCTTAAATTTTAATTTAGTTATTGAACTTGTTTAAATTGTTGAGATTCTGAAGGTATTAACTTCCACAAAAATTAAGGAATTAATTTGGAAAATTCAAAAATTAACCAGTGCAGAGAGAAAAATATGAGCATTGCATGTAAATGTTGATGTATGGACAAAATGAAAATATCCTGCATGTTTTACAACTAATTAAATGAGTGATTTAAGTATGTGCACTAAGGAATTCTATTTATTAGGCGTTTACCTTCTCCCTCTCCAAGTAATGGCGCCCAAGCGCATATTCTACCTACCTACCCCACACTAGTTATGTAATTGTAAAAGAATCTTCGTGTGATTCTATCTATGAGAGTACTGATAGTAGTAATATTTCTTAGTTTAATTCCGTCAACTTTTTTTACTCATTTTATAACCCTTGAAATTGAATAAAAATATAATAATCAATAAGTTAGCAGAGAGAGAATATATCACGACGGCAGGCAGACATTTTCATAATAAAAAATAATTAACGAATAGATGAATTACAAATTCTCTTTATTAGCACTTTCCCATTTCATACTTCATGACGTTATTCTTCCACTCAACAGAGTAACAAGTGGCCATATCAAACACGCAGCGAATACGAATCAATTTGAAACTTCAAGCACAGCAAATTTCTATGTCTGGCCATCCTCCTAACAAAGAGGCCAAGCGATTTACAGCTCACAAAAAGAAACATAATCTGCGGGGTCGAGGAAAATTGTTCCTTTGTTATTGCTCTTTAGGGCTGTGAACCGTGGAAAAGCTTGACTTATACTTTAAAAAAATATCCACGTGCTTTATCGCTGTCAACCATCTTGCACACCAAGTTGCCAGAAAGAAACTCAGGGTTTTTTTTAAAAAAAAATAAACTCCATTGCGCACTGCCATTAAGAATGACTGCAATGCGAATATAATTCGCCTAAAATGTCAAACTATATACCATGAAATCATACATTGAAGCGTTTAATAATCTCGTTATATCGGCGGATAATGTAATGCACTTGAATATACTCAACGTGAGTTCAAGCGAAAGGATAATCATTGAATATTTTAAGAGCCAAATGTTTACTTTTGAAGACATCATTCGATATTTCCAATAATTATGCTTCCTTTTTCGCATACGTATTATAAGAGGAAGTATAATAATCGTAAGGAATCTTAGCATCGTATTTTAAATGAATTCCCCTATTTCCTATTCTGAAAAAAATATGGAATCTATAAAAATGAAAATTAACATGTTTTCACTTTTAATTGACACTTTCTATTAAATTTTCGATAAAATTCATGTACGAAAATATATGCATAACAATTTAACCTATGACAGTAAATAAGAAAAAACAGTAAATAAATAATAAAGACAGAATGAAATTTAATACTTTTTTTTAAATTATAGATTTACATTAAATTTTGGGTGGATTTCGTTTGAATGACGCAATTACTGGAAAAAATATATGAATTTTATTATATGAACTTAATACAAAAGTTGGGAATATATCATCTTTTTAAGATGAGACAACAAAAAGTAAATCGCCTGCTCCTATGCCAGATAACTGAAATTTAGTAAGTCTTTTCTAACAAAATCGTCGATCTACAGTAATGTTTTTACACCGAATTGATTGTAACGATTGTGGAAGGATAATTTCATAGATTTGATGTAGAATCTATTAGTGGGTCAGTGAAATGATAAACGTACCTGGGAATATCAATTAAATTTAACTTAATGGTGTCTTGGCTGTTCGATGCAATCATAACTTTGATAAGCGATAGATTAAGTTGTATTATTATGTTGTGTTTGATATGTATAAAGTAAACCCGAATTGAATTCGCTGGCGAGAGATACCTAACTTTTTATTTGACAGCAATTGTGTTTCTACAGCAGTTGTAATAAATGAAAAAAATGAGACAAAAAAGTTACAAATGAATGTTTCACATTCCAAACTTGCTTGGTTATTTCAGCAAAACCACTTAATGAAACTTAAGCACATATTTCGTAATAAAAGCGTTAGCATTCCTTTTCCCATATAAAAATTAGTGATCTTAGGTAGGGTGATCAACGCCTCAGGTGTTTATTTTTTTTATTCTGAGTGTCACACATATCAGAGTTTTGTACCTCAGATTGTAATAAAAAAAAGAAGTAAATGTTCAATTTTAATGCCTTTTTGATGTCCGACTGAACCCAACATTTAACGCACAACTACAACTGTAGGAACAAGTTACAATTTCAATCCTTTAAGTTTTTGTGTTTTTTAATATTGCACTGACATGTATGCAAATACACAGACTGACAGACTGTCAACTATTTCGCCAGTTGATTACAATCACTATTTAGGATTTAGATTCCTCTCACAGGGAGGTACCTCAAAATTGAGGATGAGAGGTTTCGGTTATAGCGGTTAGTTCTCACCACCCTGGTGGGCATAGAAAAAGATGGGAATCGGCTTCTCCCATCGATGACAGGGCTACCATCCTTCCTTAGGGAAAGGCTGTATCGTGGCTTAGGACTCAACCACAGTTCCCATCAGTGGTGCTGTTGCGGCGGTCCGATCATTCAGATTTTTCCGTGTGCCTCAGGGCTGGTCGGTGTAGCTGGATTGAAGTAAGGTTATAATTCAGATCTTGAATCTATTTTATAGATGTAAGTTTTAACGTTTCGAAGTTAAAATGCTCAATTGTAATAGGAATGTGAATGCAATTCAAAAATCAATAGAAATCTATAATTTGGCTTAAAGACAATATAAAAAATTTCATCTATCTATATATCTAAAAGCGAATTTATGCCTCTATGCTCACAGATAAATAAATAGGTATAATACCAATTAAGGGTAGTAATCTTCGCAAATTTTCTCGGATATTCTTTAATAAAGCAGTTATTCCCTTTTATTTTGTATAACATTATAGAGTTTAGGCAACGCCGTGAACGTCACAAATGCTCAGAACTTTATTTTTGAGTCCCACATATCAGAGTTGTATGTTTGAAACAAAGAATATTGGTATTTTGCATTCACTTCTATTATAGTTATGAAAGATTGATGTAAGGCAATTAATTGCTTCAACAGCTTTTAAAACTTGCGATTTTCATGTGATACGGTAATACAGTATCATATAATTTATGCCACGATAATTATTCACCAAGAGATGAGATTAAAACCAAAAGCCCATGTAATGAAGAAATTAAAATGATTTTATACTTGAATTCAAATGAAGGGAAAGTGCTCCGATGCCCTGGTAGTAAGATCTCAGCTTCGCACTCGGAGAGGTGCCGAATTCACCGAAGAACCGCTGTGGAAGCGGGGCTGGTGCAATTAAATCTATAGGGGTCAAACATCCTTAATGTGGCGTGGAAATTTGGGGAGGAGCGTGCCAGCTCAAGTCTCGACTTCGTCATCTGAGCGTGGCTCAAAATTACGACATCCGTCTCAAAATAGTCTCGGTGTTGGTTTAAAATGGGACGTTAATATAACTAAACTGAAATGAACGATAAATGCCGAGAAAAATATCCAGTTTTAGATGCGCGAAAAAGTTGATTGATAATGACTCGCTCACTTTTTACCACGGAAAGAGGGGTACAGTAGCTTCTGAGGGTATGGACCCCTGAGAATCCGAGGACAGAGGTCTGACTTCTAGCTCATATGAGGATGAAATACACACCCACACGCTTGCACAGCCCCTTTTTACAGGGAGGGGGCAACATTCGCACATCTCACAGATAAAACACAGAAGAACAACCATGCTCAAACCAGGACTCGAACCCGGGACTCACAGAACACGAGGAAGACGATCTCAGTGCCAGAAAGCCGGGAATTTTATAAGATTTATTATTATTATTAGGTGCACAAACATATTGCTTTTTTTAATCCTTTATTAGCTTTTGTGTCAAAATAAAGAGTTGATTATATATTTTACAGAAAAAAATTATTTTTTTTATCTCAAATACATACATTCGAAAAAGAAAAAAAAATCCGAGCAGATAAAAAAATTATTTTACAATAAAGGTAATATTTATGTTACAACATTTAGCACTTCTGAAAGAAATGGCTTTAAATATCTATAAGAATATTAAAAAAGGCATCAGTTTGCTAATGGTAGAATTTAACAAACTCATTACGTTTTAAAGTCATCCAGATTAAATGTGGGGTATTCCGAACTAATAAGAGTTTAATCGGATTGTTTGCATTTCTTAAAATCTAAAGCTCATCTGATTTTTTTCTTTAAACAATCAATTAGTAGGACTAATTTCTGTTTGACGCTTGGTAAGAGTGCCAAAATAGAGTAGTGGGTGAAACTGTTACAGTTTTAATATTGGAATAAACTGCTTGCTCAGTCAGGCAATAAGTTGTCAAAAACCCATTTATTTTATAACAGTTATTTCGGAAAATGTGAAATACACGACTTTAAATAAAACTTTCATATACATTATTCAATATATCCATTTTTTTCCTCCAAATGATCCAAATTTTAAGCAAAGGAGGGAAGGAATCCTAAAATTGGCTTTTATTTTTAAGGGTCATTTAGTAGAGTGACATTCGAGGCAAAGCTTTAATACTTACAATATAGACTTCTGTCAAATTTTGACAAAAATATAAATATGGGTTGGCTGTCTGTCACTCTGTTCTTTTAGAAAAATGTTAACTAAACACACAATTACTAAAATACATCAAATAAGGTATGAGATTTTGTGATTACTAGTGTAGTTTTGCGTCATTTTTCTGTTTAAATCAGTTGAGAAGAATATATCTAAAATCCATATTCGATTTTTGGATACTACTAACTCATGTAACGAATTAATCGTCAAATAACTTCCTAAGAATAACTATGTTGTTGTTACTTATAGCACTTGCCATGGAATGGGCCCCCGCTGATACAGCAGCATATTTAAGCCGAAAGAAGCGTCTCTTTTTTTTGAAGGAGCGCCTACTAGGGCCAAGAGAACGACTTAGCTACACACTCCCCACATTTGTATGCACAGCCCCTTTTTACAGGAGGATACAGTCACACACCTCACAGACAGCACACAGAACAACCATGCCGTAACCGGAACTCGAACCCTGGGCTCCCAGAACACAAGGATGACGCGCTACTTCTGTGCCAGAAAGCCGGCATAACTATGACTCAGTAAAGATGCTAAATTCCCACCAAAAGCTAAAATTTCGTAACTATTGTACGCCAGTGCCATTTAAAGGATTCTCTGGCATGAAAAATTTATTAGAGATAAGCTGAAAAGTTTTGAATAGACCATTCCATTAGGTTATTTTTATAGTTATTCAGTGAGCAATTAAAAAGTAATTTGTATTAAAAAAATTCCTATGATTTATAAATTTTTTTTACAACACTAGAGCTTAGGCTAGAGACGAGCTGTAATTGTTTTAGCAATATCTCAAATTTGATTTAATAAAAATTGCAAATCTCAGCCCAACTTTCAAAACGTAAATACTTTATTTAAATTTCGGTACCCATGAACAAAATTATTTTTATTTCAAACTTATAAATCATACAAAGATTATGCAATAATTAGACATACTTTTATTCATTTCTGTGCTGTAGTGTATTTTTAAGAGGATTCTTGCAAAGAAAAATATCATGCTTATTTTAGATTTTTAAATTATATTTGATTATTTTTATTTTAAGTATAGTAAAATGAAAAAACTTTACTGTAATTACTAAAACTATATACAGAAAACTTGCTTATTTTTTTGTGATTTTATGCACAACTCTTTATTTTTTCTAATCTTACCGATTATAGATAATGAAGATTGCAGTATTGCAACACGTATTCTATTTGTTAGTAAAAAGAAAGTTTTCTTTTGTTTTGCTGCTTTTTAATGAGAAAAGCTAATAAACTACATTCTACATAAAATATGATAAATAAGTTAACATGGGAAATAATGTAATGCAATGAGGATAGAATCTTAAGGAACATGCTCTTCCACGATCCAAACTCTTCCGTAGGAGATATGTCCCATCATCGAAATGGAGTTAACTAATTGTAAAACTATTACTTTACTCTCATGAGGAGTGAAAACTTGTTTGCTTTCTGATGGTATTCTTAACGAGAAGCGAGGGAAAGGGGGTTTCATAAGTCGTTCAATCTAAATGGTATATAATTTTTCAAATTCTTTTAGCGTAACTCTGGAATGTACACCAGATCCCACACAAAGAATATCTTCAATCTAGACTGATCTGGAACTCCTAATTGTCTGATCCTGATAAGGTACACAAGGAATATCTTTTTCTTATTCTGATCTACAGCGCATAATCGTCTGATCCTGATAAGGCACACAAGGAATATTTTCTTCGTATTCTGATCTACAACCCATAATTGTCTGATCCTGATGAGACACACAAGGAATATTTTTTTCGTATTCTGATCTACAACCTATAATTGCCTGATCCTGATAAGACACACAGAGAATATTTTCTTCGTATTCTGATTTACAACTTATAATTGTCTGATCCTGATAAATCACCCCTATTAGTACAAAATGCATTATAATACCATTATATCCACATAATATTGTAAGCAGTAAGAATATAGAACAGCATCGAAGATATATAGTATAATATCTTGAGATAAAAGGGACTAACAAGAGCGTTTTATAGCCATCTACCTTTTTTTGAAGATTCAACTTTCATTTAAAAAGAAATATGAGATCGAAGGGTTAATAATAAATTAGTATAAATCCTTACTTTTCAAAAACAAAATTATTAGGAAATTTTTTTAGCACTGGACAATTTGTTCAGTTAACAAAGCAATTGCATATGTATTTTGATATAAAAACATTAAATACTGATTCACATTTATTAAGGTATTTAGGTCGGTTAAAGAAGTGTATTAGTGGATACATAGATGTACACTATAGGCAGAGTTACTGACAGAATTCTAAAATTTCTGTAACGGTATTTGAATAAATAGTATAATATAAGATATAGTAATTCAAGAGGAGAAATCTATGATCTAGGAGAATGCATATTTATAAATTATTTATCAGAGAAGTTTACATTTGATTTTAAATAATTTTCTAGAAATTACTCAGCCACTCTAGTTTCCAGCATAAAACCAGTAATAATTTAAAAACAATTCTTTTTAAGTCTCTTTCATTGGTTTTCAATCACACTGATTATTACGGGAAATGAAGAATGTCAGACGAGATATGATTGAATATGAAAACTTATTCATAACCAAACCGAATTAAACAAGCAATATAATTTTTAAAAGTAAAATACTACTTGAGTCAACAAAGAAATTTTTTTATATTTTAGTTACTTTTTATTAAATAATTGTAATTAATATGAATAATTTATCAAAAAAAATTATTCACTTTTGAAACAATTGAACTCGCATTCTTCATACTGAAATTCTTCCTTTTTACAGATTGAGCTACCGCCTGCTGACTTCAATCTTCATCAAAAATTGCTAAAACTCTATTTAAAGTATTAAAATTTAATTACATTTATTGAAAAAACTGTATTAACCACTACAAGTTAAAAAAAGTGTATTTGAATTTCAGTAGATACTTAAAAAACCTTTTATTAACGATTGAAAATTTGAGCAAGGTATATAAATATATATAGGGAGAGATTGAACTAATAGTAGGAATTGTAAGATATTGTAAAGTTCCCGTAAATTCAAATCAAATAAAAAAAATAATTCAAAAACGTTTGGTGATTATTAAGGCGTTTTAATTTCCATTTCAACTAAAAAAACTATTTAAAATCATTTACTTTTTTGGACAGCTTAGTTTAAAAAAAAATTAGGAACTTCTTTTCTACATTAATATGAAAATGAATTATTTTATGTGACAAGAGAATTTAAAGCTATTCTTTCAAACAAACTACAATCATAAATAATGAAATAAGTTAATGTTTAATATAAGATACAAAAGATGGCAGCACCAATTGATTATAAGATCTTTCCAAATGACGCTTGGTAGAAAATGTGTTTCACGTCAGTTATTAAACATTTTTTTAAAAAAACCGAAGTTTGAAAGAGGAATAAATAATTAATAAGCTTCCACGTTTTTTTAAAACATATTCTTAGTTACTACGTCTGCTAATTTTGAAGAATTCATTCCTGAAATATATTTCAACGTAACAGAACGAACTAATACTAAATATAAAATATTTTTCATATAATTTTTTATATAAATTAAAAATTTATACAAAAGATAAGTGGATGTACAATAAAATTATGGAGTATCTCTTAACTAAACTCAAAGCAAAAATTTTTTAGTCAAAGCACACATTTTTATAGGAAATGGAAAATAAAGGTGACATCGGAGAAGATATGTACAGTGAGAGGGATTTTTAAAGACCATTGTCAGATGCGTACTTTTATAATTCAAGAAATTTATAAAAAGAAATGCACATACACATAGAAGCACTCCTTATAGTCCTTATGATTTCAAGTGATAAAACTGTTTTATAAAATAAGTAAATAAATAAATGCTTATTGAATACTGTTGTTCAATAAATGTTTATTGAACACTAATATCATTGACGACAATTTACAAGCAATTTGAAATTCCGTGCACTAAAAATATATTTATTTAAGCTTCTTTTTATTCAGATTATAGTACAAAGGTTCCTTTACCTGACGTAATGTTTTCAATTCTAGGCATTAAGCCTTCATCACATCCACCGACGACAGAGAATCCGAATCTTTTGTCTGTTGTACCCAAATTAATCGTCACCTCATCGGAGCTTCTCTCTTGCTCACTCACACCATTTTCCTACAAAAACAAAAAGAAGATATATAAATAGATTCAAAACAACTCTCATTTGAAGCATCGTAACACAATATTATTTTAAGATTAATTCGCTTATATTTATAATAGTTTTAAATTTTCGTAATTATATTACATCGATTACACTCTCACACCCATCAACATCTGTGCATATGCACACATATACACACATAAACGAATGTAATGAATATTATTATTACTCAATTTTATATAAAGCAAACAATTAAAAATATTTCAAAAGAAAATACTAAAAAATTTATTAGAGTTATGGAAAAAAAATTGGTATTAGTTTTAAGTTTATATTTGAGGTTTTGCAGTGGTATAAAAATGGTTTTTATGTAGTAATATGTTCTAAATTTATTGAAAGAAAATGTTAAAGCTATATTTAATTTTTAACTGCGAACAATTTAAACTTTGAAAAACTTTCTCAGTCAACACCTATCACCTGAAAATATCTACATACCATATTTTACTATTCTGAATTTAACTATCTGCTTTGTGGTACGTTTTGAATTACGTTAATCACACTATTAAAATGACTTAGTCTTCTAATGGTACACCAACTCATATGCATTATTATCCATATTAATAAAAATGGACCTCGAAATGCTTTGATAAGCGCAAAACAAGAGAACGGCTCGACCGATTCGGCAAATGTTTTAAAAATATTTTCGTTAAGACACGAGGATGGTTCTTATGGAGAGAAAAAATGAAAAAAACTGCGAGGAAAATAGTTAAAATGACACTTTTCTTACTTTCCCGCCAAAAATTTTCATTTCCTTCCCCCACACCAACTGAGTAAGATAGCAGGAAGTAATAAATTATGATTTGTTTAGAAAGAAATACGCGAAGTCAGTTAGTTTTCATTTATAGATAACGAGATGTTTAAAAAATAAAGTAAATGGTTGCTTTTATTATTAGTCTGTATGTATATTTAATCTATGCCTGCTCAAAATAAAGTCTGGGCAGGGAAGAAAAAAAGGAAAAAAGGGTTTGTAGAAAGAAAAGAAGTGAAGAAAAAAAAGATAGAAAAAAAAAGTGTGTGTGTGTCACCATTATTTCCTCTGTGAGCGGCATTTTCCAAGCTGTTTTTAAACTTTCGCATCTCTTGAAAACCAATTGTGTCTTTATTTGTTTAGTGTGTTAACATTTATGAAAATTTGAATCTCATTATTCTATAAAAACGTAGAATTTTAGACCTTTCCCTCCACCATTAAAGTAAAATACCAATTCCGGGACAATCATTGCTATGATAGAAAGAGAAAGATGAGTAGTACAATGAACAGAACATCTGAAGAAAAATAATACTAAATAATACTATAAATGAATTATATGATTATCAATATTTGTTTGGTTAAAAAATATTTTGGTGAAAAGCCTGTTATGATACACAGCTACATAAAATATTATATGAAAATTTTAGCGAGCATTAATACTGGCGAACCGACTGGTCGCCAAAGGCGGCTAGTATTAAATAATGCTTAATTCATACATTTTTGAAATTTTTATTAACATGCCATAATTGGGATATATTTCTTTTTCCTAAATATTTTATGCTGTAGTACAAAATCTTTAAAATAGAAACCTCTCCAATGTTACAATGAGAATAATATACTATAGAACTTGATATATTACTTAAAAAGAACTCATAAACTTAGAAAGTGGCCCAGTGCTGGCTCACCAGCTTAGAAAAAACAATGCTACAAAAAGTATTTAAAAAATGCAATTAAAAAAATAAATACACTTCTAATTAGTCCGATAACTTCAAAACTAGATAAGAAGTTTACAGTTAGTTAAATATTTCATTACTTGGTACATCATGCACGTTCTTTGTAGATTTATTAACCCCAAACCACGAACTGGTTTCTCCGATTCACCGGAAAACACATAGAAAAATTGAATGACCGGATCGCTGTAACAGCAACACAGGCAGGTTTTGTGTTTGAGACCTAAGACCATCAACGATTACGGTACAACCCTTTCCCAGGGAAGCATGCTTCGTCATCGATGGGAGTCAGTCAGATTCCCTCCTTTTCGTGTACCTACAGAATCAACCACTATTATAGAAGTTTCTCGTCCACAATTGTGAGATCCCCCCGCTTTCCTAGGGACTGCAAATTTGTTAATAGAAGGATCAAGTAATTGATGAAAGTTGAAGTATTTCTGTCATGGCAGCATGAAAACGAAATTGGAACCAAAAGAGAAATTTAGAAAAAGCAGAGAAAAACCATTCAAAATAGTACAAAAAGTGAAATTATATTACTGACTTATTTTTTTATTATATTTAGTAATGATCCCCCTCCTGATAAATCAAAACTGCATACTTTAATGTGCATTGTAACAAATTTTGTTACTTTTCGTTTAGTACAGAACACACGACAGGGCTCCAAACACTTGTTTTTCCTTGATCATCCTGTACATATTACTGTAAGAGATCAAAATTAAAGATATCGAAATTCACCTGAGAATCTTGACATAAGCCGAATGTCTTGATGAAAGACCGAGTATTTTGTTGTATTTTTTTAAAATAAATTTTGATCTAGGATTTCAAACGAAAAGCGGAGTTAAATTGTTACAGAGGTAAATAGAAAAATTATAGTGATTTTTTAATAAAACTTGAATATTGGCAATAATAAACATAGTATTTCATAGTATTCATAGGGTCTAATATCCTTACACCCTTATTACGTAGACTTCTTCATATATTACATTATGTTCTATCTCCCTACCACTTGCACAAAAAATTTCAAGTTTGGTCAAAACAATGAATTCCTGCAATGCCTAGATTTTTATTCCCAGAGTTCCACAAACCAGACTTTTGTATTTCTTAGCTTACAATAAAAATAAAGTATGTCTTTTGGCCATCCATTTTTCAACCGATTGAAACCCCCATTTGATACCGAATACAACTCGAGTAACATAATTAAGTATAAAATTTCATTTATTTAATTGACTGCACATTTATGTTATTATATAACAAGCATGCGAATGAATAAATAGATAGCCAATCAAAGTCTTGAGAGAGTAGGGCTCAAATTCGATAAGGTTCTGCAATTTAGATAATGTTCCTCAAATTTTATTTATCCAGTTATTCGCATTTTTAAATTCGGATTTGAATCCGATCAGGTAAATAGATAAATTTTTCTAAAGGGATTTTTCAAAATTTGATAAAAAAAGTTCAAATTTGGTGTAACACCGGAAATACACACTAAATTACCTGCCAAACTCAAGGTTTTTTAAGTTATCGTTTATAGTGTTCATAGATAGGCTGATATAGATCTAAAAATGTGTCTTTCTGATACAGGAAGGTTTATCAAGCAAAGATTCGATGAAATCCCGAGTAAATAATTTTTGGGACTACCCTTTCTTCGTAAATTTCGCACACGAGAAAGTAAAAACCATTTACAAAATAAATAAAAACTTTAAGTATTACTCTTTAATGCGTTCTTATGAAGTTATTGATCAATAGATTTAAGATAGAGAAATATAGAGGTATCGTGACCCTCATAAGACTAAGTCAATAATTCTCCTTTCAGCTTTCTTTTCCTAAAAAATACGCCCAAATGCGTAAAACGGGTGTCATTATACGCGCTACTGAGTTGTAGTCCCCCCCCCCTCTCCTTTTGGGATAACGGTATTACTTAGAAAAGTAGTTAGTGGTTAGAAGACAATTTTCGGACCGAGTACGAAATTGTCGATAAAATGTCAAGGTCAAAACAATCAAACAAATTTTCACGCAAGGCAAGATCTTAATGCTATTATAAACATCAAAGTTTTATTATATGCTTCATGTACTTCAAAAAAAGGGATATCCCCCCTCAAACAAAGGTCATACTAATAAATCCATCATTTTTGGAAAACTCAATAGGTCTGAAGTCATTTAGATATGTAATATAAAAGAAACCCCGAAGAAATTCTACTTCGACGATATTTCCCAAACTGTGCTTCTGGCTTCCTGTTCAACAAGCAGATTCAATTAATAAATTATGATGGCTGAATATTTCTTACAACTGAAAAGTGAAAAAGAATAAGTTTTGCTCTATATTTGATCTTTCATTTTGGTTCTGTTAATATGTGAGGAGCTACACATATGATGCTGAAAACCGCATTAGTTCTATTTTTTCCACATAATTAATAGATGTATTTCATTTATTAGATATAATTCAAATGCCACGATTCTAAGCAAACCACTCCCTTTCAAACTAAATATCATAATAGGAGACGAGGTTATGATGCATCCATGTCAAAAATACATGATACTTAAGCAAAATGAATATTAGAATCATTCAGTTATTGTAATAGTGATATATAATATCATATCGAAATTGAAGAAAGAAACAACAATGAACTGTTAAATTTTCCCAGTCTCTTCAGAGTTATAAAAAATTCATCATTTTAAAATTCTTGGTGTTGGCTTTTTTTGACAGTACCATTTTGTAAATATGGAAGTAAGAGATTGAAACCATAACGATGCACATGAATATAATTCCCCACAATGATTTTCTATATTCAAAATCTATCACTATTATGTTATAAATAAGGGCGTATTCATGTCAAAAGAAGATTAAAAGTGTGCTTGCTTATCTTATTAATTGAATCTACAACAATGGTCTCCTCGAAACTTTTTCTTAATAAAACGCACACTCCTTAATAAAGACACTACTCCTTCCCTTCCCCAAGAATAAAAATTTTGGATTTCTCAGTACGGGCATGAACAATTGGACACGAGTGCTCATATTTTTATTTTCGAAGTCACTTATGAGGAAATTTTGTGCTTCATAATATCGAGAAGAAAATCGAATATTTCTTTTGGTCGGTGGTCCGAAAGTAAAATTTGGCACTGAAAATCATCCAAAATAAAGTCAGATTTGGTCCAGAATTATTATATATCTATATATTATTAATACATAACGCTTAAACTCAAAAACATGAAACATTAATACATAAACTGTGGGGCAAATTTTAGGAATTTAGTTCCTTCATTTTGGTAGTTATAGTTATATTTGTAGCAGAAATTACATATTAGGTGCAAAGACTGTATAACAAATTTCATTCACAAAGGTCAATTTTTTTTTCGAAATATTATAGTATAGATATACATAAACACAGAGAGACAGACAGATGTAAACAAAATTTCAACCAACAAGAAAGCTTTCTTGCATAATCTCTAATAAATGCATTTTAGTATTAGTTATCTGTGCCATTACTGAAGAATAGCTACGAAACTTTTCTTCACCAATAGTTATCCCTTGCAATGTGGTGATTTTTAAAGTATTAATCGTTGAATTGAGATGAATACAGAAATGTCAGAAAACAAGAATATTTTGGGCATCATTTCCAAACCCAATAAAACCAACATTTGACGAATAATTGCTGTTGTCATAAAGTCACATACCGAATTTCTAATATAAAATCATTGTGTTATTGAATTATCACGTTTACATGTTTGTAAACGTACAGATACAAAGACAGTTAACACTGTTCCAAATTTGATGTATCATGTTAAATGATAAATTTATGTAACAAATCTTATTTATTTAGCTCTTATAGTTATCGAGTTAATTTGTATTCGGACAAATAGACAGATTTCACAATGTTAATGAATTCCTGTCACGCATATCTATTACAATAACGATTGCAAAAAATACATATTATATGAAGTTTTCCCTGGTATATGTTGAAAACAAAATGAGGGAAAGGGGAGGGGTTGATGGATTAGCAGATTCAGTACAATCTGCTAATTTGAAATCAAAAATAGAAAAGCAGAAGTCTATCCGTCATATAGCAGATATCGGATCAAGGGATTGTCGAATTAAAGAAAGCTTTGGTTACTGAGAGTTTATTAAAAACGCTTTAATAAAAGGAGGAAAACCGCAATTTCAAATTAATTCTATAAGTTTCAAAATGTTTTATTACGTTTAATAAGTTCTACAAAACATGAGCAGCAGAGGGGAATTATTTACATCAAGGTAAAGTCAGTGACAAGTCTCTTGTTTTGAAAACGACGAACTACTGAACCATTCGAATGATAAATATCACTATTACTCAAATATTTATAATCCGTGTCGAAAACAAATTCCTGTATTTGACGTAAATTAAATTAAAACTCGTCAAAAGTATAACGGAACCGTCAGAGTAAAGTCATTCTGAATAAAATGTATTTTAGACTTAACAGGTAACTGTAAGTTAATTTCAACAGTCAATTAATAAATTAATTATTACTATTATTGCTAAAAGAATGCAAATTGTTTTATGCTGAATTTATCTTTATCTCCATTAATAAAAACCAGTAAAAATGATTTGTTTATGTTTTCTCCATGGAGTGAGTGATAGCCTTGAGGATACGGTTGACCCCTGTTATCCAGAAGCGGTGGTCATTAAAGAATAACCGCTTCCTTCTGTCTAACCTGTCCAAGTTGAGAGAAGATGGCTCAGCTAAAGAACGTGGCTGCCCAAAGGCTATGGGATAGCGTTGAAGAAGGTAGGTCAATGCTGTCAAACGGTGAGGACCGGTCACTGACCGATTCAGTAATTTTTCGGTGAGTCGAAATAATTACCTCATAATCAGAAACAGAAAATTATTAGCATTTTTCGTTCTTGTTCCAAGTCATAGTGTAAGCATAATGAACAGGGACCAGATAAACAAGCAAAGTGGATTTAAAAAATTATTTAGAATTTAAGGATTTTTTCGAAAATTATAACTTAAAGAGCTCAGAAGAAACAACTGAAATCTTCTTGACTGTCTTGCCATATTTTTATTTTTTTGACTAAATTCTTTACTTTGGGTATTCATGGGAATCTTGCTTGCAGTAAATTTTTTTAAAACGGACTCAAAGTGAATATTTCGGAAGTTTTCTCTTTACAATTCTTTAATCAAAGCTATTTTGTCTCAGTGTTTAGAGTTTTAGACATTCATGAGTTCTCAAAAACTATTTTCGAAATTTGTCCATGAAAACGGTAATAAATTGGACGGATGAAATTGGATTTATGATTTTTGAATTGAAACAATATACGTGTGCAATTTTAGAGTAAATATATTTAAAGAAAGAGACATTAAATCAAAAAAAAAATTACTCGATTTGCTTCATAATGAAGTTATAAAACGAAAATACGCTAAATTGTGGGAGTTCAAAGAAAATTCTTAAGAAGAATATTCTCGCTACCTTTTAAATACGTAATAATTCTTCGATCGTTTTTTAAATCCATAATACAATGCAATCCATAAATTTTATTCAAAACTTAGAAAAATTTGGAAAATTACTTGAAGTCAGAACAAAGTATCAAAAACCGAAATTAAAACGAGCAATCCAGGACACCTAGTAATTCTGTTTGAATTGAAAAATAATCAAAAATGTAAATGTTTTTCTAACTAATCTATTAAATAGGAAAAAAAGATAATATTCACAGTAACACTTGAAGCCCTTTCTTCAGAGAAACTTAAGAAAGAATTATATTGAGAAAGAGGATAATCTGCCTGAAATCTTTGTAAGTCTTCTAAAATAGTTTCACAATTATTTATACCGAATTATCAAGGCAAACGTTTCAAATATGGCCTCAGCTGTCCTCGAATATATTGAATTAGAGTTTTTTTATTTATTAAATGCAATTTTACTGCAATCATTTTCATAATAGAATATTTTTAATAAATTAAAAGTACTGTTATGCATTGTTAAAATAATGAATACAGTAACAGTTGGCTTTAAATTCATTTACAAGTGTTACGGACATTACTGATCCAACAAATTTTGTAATGACATACACTCTTCTATATTGGTACAGACTTTACTTTATTAATTTATTCTAATGGATAAATTGACCAGTCTTCTTAGATTTTGAACGCATTTAATAAATATAAAAGCTTCCACCTTTCAGAGCGAATCATGTATGAATAGCTACATGTATAAAAATCTCCAGGCCAGGGTATGAAAATCTCCATGATCCAACCGAGATTAGACCTTATCAAACTTACTCCATTATACAGAAGGGTTAAAGAAAAGTTATAATTATATACATAAAAATCTCATGTTAATTTCTGCACTTCGCCACAAGAAGAAGAAAACAAGAAAAAAAATAGTATCAACATAAAGGGGGTGAACATTTCAAATATATAAATATCTGTAATTAATTAACCAACAACTCATCTGAAGTAGGCTTTTACATATAGTTAATTGAATATGAAATTGTAGAATTTTAAGAATAACCCTAATATTTTGGAACATTGAAAAATATTATAAAAAAAGAGTTTGGACATCTCATGGCAAAAGTCGTAGCATGAAATGTTTAGTTCAATACTTTAGTTTTACTTGGATTATTTAAATTTTTTTATTATATATATATATATATATATATATATATATATATATATATATATATATATATATATATATATAGTATAATATTGTGGGCAATTTATAATATTTAAACACTCGTGTGTTTAAAAATTAGGGATAAAACAACGGAAAAGATTATTGAAAAAACCCTTATGCATATTCTTAAAAATGTATTGAAATTAGACGAATAGTTTATTAAAAAAACAATAATAGAAATAATAATCAACGAAATTTTAGAGCATCATTGAAATCTAAAGAGCAAAAGAGTTTTTATTCAACATTGTTATGTAAAATGACTGATAATTTTTTATCATTTCTTATTTTAGTTAATTATTAGCATATATTATTTTTTAAAAAAAAGATTTAGTTAAATTTTTTAAACTCCCTATTTATTGAACATCTCCTAGCGAAGGAGTAAATAGCAACCAACTTTGGTAGCCTTTTCACCTATCTATTCTGTAAAGCGTTTTGAGTTACTTTTGCATAACGCATGATGTAATTTGCAATTATTAAACTGTCTGCAAACATTATCGCGTCTGATTAAAAAAATACCACATACATTACAAACCCAACGAGCCATTGTATAAACCAGCAATCTTGACATATACATCGAACACATTATAATGGAAATATGTAATAAGGCTTTTAGGACAACCTTCTGAAGTGTAGAAACACAAAAAAAGGCGCTAAGTCAGCAAACGAGGTAATCAAAACACCTGTTGGAGGTTAGAAGGTCGGAATGTTGAAATAAGTCTGTTGGGTTTGTTGGTGTGGGTGACTTGTACGTTGGTTGAGGTTGTGGGCATTAAGATTGGTGCCTGCGTGGTAGACAAACATTTTTTTCTTGCTGGCTTCCTGGAAGATCGAAAGTGTTTTTCAAGGGTGTTGCTAAACAAAATTTATGTGGTTGAAACGATGGATTAAATAATAGCCAGTATATGAAAAAGGGTTTTAGGACTGTTTCTTATGGGGGTATCAATTTTTGGTATGGTGACATAGAAGAAATATATCTTTTACAACTCTCCCTGTGTGTGTGTGTATATTATATATATATA
>JAOUZG010026324.1:1450474-1478508 GCA_026289955.1 Argiope argentata | reverse complement strand
AAGAATGCATACTATACATGCAAATGAAATATTTTTTTATTGTTGAGGAACAAAAATGCATTCGAACATTTGTACGGCCAAATGAAGTATATTTTTTTAATGTTGAAGAACAAGAAAGCATACGAATAGTTTGAAGTTCAAATAAAATATTTTTATTTTTTACTAGCCGCCTTTGGCGACCAGTCGGTTCGCCTATACTAATGCCGACTAAAGGGTTAAATCATTTTTTATATAACTAGGTCTCATGAAAAGTTTTTCAGCAAAATATTTTTAAGCTTCAAATTTCGATAGTTATACAATTCACTTATACTATTATGTAGGCCTTAAGCAGTCCTATCTTTGAAGTCTGCATCTCTCTCTGATTTTCTATCAGTGCACGTAAAATTCACTTTTAAATTAAATTGAAAATGATGAAACTTCAATTAATATAAAGACCTCTTTACTCAATCTAAACATGTCTTAAAATAAAACTAAGAACTGGAAGCAGAGTAGTCCGACATTGAAGTTTTATGTTCAATACAGAAATTGAAACATGATAATATTTTTTTATAATTTATAAGATCTCTAGGAATTAATTAGCAAAAATTTCGCAGGTTAATTGAAATCTTCAGTTTTTAATTTTATTTTTAGTTGTATATAAAGGCTTTCAATAATAACATTCTTTTTATGTTTATAAACATATATAAAAAATTATGGTTTAAATTCCTTTGGTCTTATAGATTCATATTTGTAAAATATTCTTAATATTTCAACTTCTAAATAAATAGATAAGCATTTCTATCATCTTCATATTTGGCTGATTTATTCAGTTCTGAATATTGCAAGTTTAGAACAATCAGCATTTTCATAATCTAGACCAATTATTCTAGAGTAACCCTGATTGGCTTCTTTGAGATCTTGATAAAGGGATCTAAAATCACCAGTTTATATCGAATAGTTATATTGAAATTTTCATAGATCGATCAGCTTTGATGATTGATTTAGTTGATTGGAATGCCACTTTTTTATTTAAGAACTTATAGTCTCAAAAATATTTTGTTAAATATGATTCACAGAGCAGATGATGTATGTAAAAATTTAATTCATCAGCATTTTTTCCCTCAATCTACTAATTATATATTTCACTAAGACCATTCGTTAAGAGATGTACGTCTCTCCCAAAAAAATTAAGAAATTAGATGTTGGATTCCGATTACAGAAGATGCCTTGTAGATGTTAAGCTATACTTGCCTTAAATAAAACTGTTTAATTGGATTAGTAATATATGTATAGTAAAATATAGAAAACGTTTCATTTATTTTCCAAAAATATCATGTTTCATATTTGTTTCATTTTATACAGTCATGTGCCGAAATTTAATTTGTAATGATAATTGATTTATTTTTTATCATTTGAGAACACGATATTGTTTAGGTTAGAAAGTTTTGATGTCTCGGAAATATGCGGGTAAAAATAGTTTTATATGCTTTTACAAATTTTGCATTGTTAATTAATACGTATGCTTGTTTGAAAGGAGATGCCTTTTCAAATAGCTGACCTAATTTTACCAGTATAGCTTTAATATTACGTTACTTCTTTGAAAGAAGATGCGTTTTTATTTCGCATGATTCATTAAAATGCGGAGATAAATTACAATCATGAAGGCGAATTCTTTGATTTGCACAAAATATCTTTTTCACATAAGTAAAAAAAAAAAAAAAACAATTCAAAACATGACTTATTGTTTAAAAATTTTTTAAAAAAAAGAATGCAAAAATATTTTACTACTACTGATAATCAATTGCTTTTTGTTCGTCGTTTCTTTGAAAGGACGTCATTTTCAAAGTTCGTTTAAGATTTCTTGCTTTTAAATAGTCTTCTCGCTTTCAGAAGATTATCGTTTGCTGCTTTTCTAAAAATTATTTTTCAGGTTTAAATGTCGAACTTTTGTAATATATTTTTACTTTGTATTTTTATTTACTATAATTCTTTAATGGAATTGTTAATTTTGATATAGCAAACGATAAAGAAAAATTGTCTCTCGCATTTATTGTTTTAAAAATATCACATTTCCTATTCGTTTCATTTCCTATAATCACGTGATGGAAATTGTATTTTTCTGTTTTATTTTTGGTAGTAATTAACTTTTTTAAAAATAAGAACTTCTGAAAATGTGATGGCAACATTTTATTAAAAGCTGATTTTTTTTGAGATGATCGAGAAGATAAAATTTTATTTTTATTTATTTTTTTGCGAAATAAATTGTTGAAAACCTCCGATTAAATTACATGTTTAAAAATTCATTAAAAATAGAGTTTTGATTCGTAGGTCAAAACATTAGTATCATTGAAAAGATAATATTTTGAGCTTTAACGTGATGCAAAAATCAATTTTGTGCTGTAGTATTTTCGGAATTTATAGCGAAAAAACGTTCAAATTTCGGTTAATTTTTAATTAATTAAAATTGTAATAAAAAATTCAAAAAAGGGCTCCGAGGTGCATATTCCCGGCACCCAAGGTATAAATATACCAAATTTGGTAGCTGTAGGTTGAGCGGTCTGGCCTGTACAGCGCCAACACACACACACACACAAACACACACACATCGTACTTTATTATAAGTAAAGATAAAGATAAAGATTTTTGATGTGCAAGAATGCATATGAATAGTTGTTGCCAGAAGAAAGTGAAGAAATTCCTGAAAAGCAGATTGTAAAAAATTGTAGCAGGAATAATAATAAAACTATTTCCTTTCTATGCTTTCAGTTTGTAAAAAAATTAAATATTTAATTAAATTCTGCAAAATTCTCATTAAAATATTTTTTATACTTTGATATTTTAGAACAAAATAAGTTAAGTAGAATAACAAATATAAATAATCGAGAAAACTAGCTAGCTTCAGTGTTTGAAACTCATCTGACACAAATGATATTTTAATTTCAATAAAAAAAAACAGATGATAAGATGGTTTTGTGTATTTTAACATTTTTAACAAAAGCAGCTTATTTTAAAATTATTATACATGGAAGAGTTTAAATTTTATAAAATACCCGGTATAATAATTAATAAATAATAAATTTTCGGAAAGCTATTAAATACGCAATTAAATAAAAAATGGGAAAAACGCACAATCTCATATTTTTTGGACTGCTTCGATAGAAATTTCAAAATTTGTTTATTCGTTTTCAAATATAGCGAACGGTTAGCAAATGTCAAACATTGAAACTGTACATAGATTTAAAAAAACATCTACAAACATCTTCCACCCATTTTAATACCAATAAAAGCGGATATTTCAAAGATTAAAACCTTGAACTCCCTTTTTTAAATGAACCGATGATATAATCTTTATAAACAGTGGTGTTAGTGCTTTTTTCAATGATGAAACTGGTTTGGATTAATTCCTAGGGTTAGGAATGAGTGTCTGTTTGTGTTTGCAATGAAACTAATTCTACTGTTTTGGAGAATTAATCAATATTCGATGAAGATGATTGTACTCCATTTCGTGATTCTTTTTCCTCAACTTCATATATACCATTGTCTAGAGTGAATAATTATCAATGTGAATTGACCTATATGATCACCTGCTGCAAACATACTAATGTCTATGTGTAGATTCACACACTGGCTTATTTTTTTATTGTCGCATCAAGTGATCTAGTTCCCACAAAAATAATTTATATCATTTCAAAAACCATGCAATTCAAGATAGATTATATATTAATGAGAAAGTAAAAGATCAGGATAAATTGCTGATATATGTGAGCTATGTTAAAATTGAGGTTTTGAAAACTATCTTTAATTTTGCATTAATTATTTTACAGTTTCTGGTGACATATTTTATTATTTGATATAGAAGTAACATATTTTCTTCCATGAAAGCATGTCAAGAATATTCAAATTTATAACTCGGAATATATCTTATGTTGAAAAAGAAATAAATTATTATATTTTTAAACTAGTGTAAACATTTTTTTAAGTCAAGTTTTCTGACATTATGGAGGCCGTTTTTTTTAATTAAAACTTTAATACATTTTTGAAAAACTCTTTCTAAATTATTATTTATTACCGAAGAAATTACGACATTCCAAATTCGGTAGCTTCGGGGTTTATATCCTACATATTGCTTTATGCAATTTACGGATAATATTAGAGCTTTTAAGGAATGCTATCATATTGGAATAATGTAATGTATACTTCATGTATACAGTATGATCTTGTTGAAAAAGAATAAAAGACAAATAATATTATGAAACGTTACAAGAGCTGAATTGACAATTAAAATAAAATTTCATGCAATATAAATGAATATTTTTTACTTTACCTTATCTAACTTTCCATAGCTTATTTACGTTTTATTTAATTCAACTATTGCTATGTTTTACCATCTACAACCATCCACATTGTTATGTTTTGTCACTAGTATAAGGGAAGGGGACTTCCAAAATGTATTTTCACCATGAATAAAAGGACGTAGAAAAACTGTGGATGTAATGTTGGCTGAAGAGTTGAAATAATGTTCGAGTCATTATTGTTACCATAAAATATGCAATATTGTCATATCGTTATACCAGCTGAGATATGATCGACTGAAATATGCTTATAATCCTTGCTGAAAACTGTATTCCTAAAATCAGCTAAAATATATTTGAACGATTATTGAAATTATATCTAACACCAGCATATGCACGGAATTTGAAAGTAAAAGTTAAAAAAATTTTAAAAAATTAAACACGTCTTTTTTAAAAAATTATTTCTTTAAACTCACAGAGAGTGGATGATAGACTTAAGGCATTTAGTAAGAGTAATTCATCTGCTTTTTTTAAATAAAGCCTATTTAATTTTTATAATTTTAATAAATTAAAGATGTTATTGGATACTATTAGTTATAAACAATGCCCATAAAACATGTTAAATAAATCCCCAGATATAGGAAACTATCGAACGTTTTATTCATGCCAAGTTTTAGGCAGGAATTAAAAAAAAAAACAATCAAACCACGTGCAGTTACCCAACAGTTTTAACGTTTATCCTTCTTGCATGTAATTTACTCCCAGGAAAGACTCATTTTTGATAAAGGAAGGATTATTTAGAGGATACTAAGACTAAAGATAGATTCTTATCGAAAACTGAACAAGTTTTATTTTACCCTTCCGAGAACGTTTGTATTTTTTTTTCTCCCTTTTTGGAAAGATTGGTATGGAGAAAATGACTGCAGTAGGGTAAAATAATGCACAGATTATTCAAATGTCTATTTTTAATAAACTTTCTTTTTTTCGTAGGCGAAATGTATAAATTGAAATCCTTTTAATCACTCGTAAAAAATAATTCGAAATTTTGAATCTTTACAGTATAATGTCATTGACAATGACCCCCCCCCCTTTTTGATAGTCTTTTTTGATATATACGATAGTAAAATAAATAAATAGATAAATGTAACGAGAAACTCGAATGAAATTTGATATTACTCGCTTACTGCTCAAACGGCCAGATTTTCAACAATGGCAATGTAAGCAAGTGAATATTTTGTTCGGAGCCCGGCTGCTTTGGGAAAATGCGGAAGGCTCGACAATCATCAACATATGTTTGAAGCTTATTCCTTTTCGGTATCATTCGCTTAGAAATTAGACCTCATTCACTTTCTGCGCGATTATAGATTTCTACTGTAGAAATATTTGTTTCATAATGACTTATGAAAGAACGTATAAAGTTTGTTTGGAGTCAGGGCTTTAAAATCATTTAGGAAAGAAAGTGGAAAGGGGGCTAGGTTCCATTAGCAGTAAACGTATGTTATAGAACATGTCACTATATTACATTTCCAAATTATACAATTTTAAATGTTTCTAAAAATCGTGAATAAATAAATGTTGATGATAATTATATTTTTAATTTATATATATTTTATTTTTTATAATAAGGTTAATCTTAGTCAGCAAAAATGCTTTGAATTTACCAATTTTAAAAATTGATCAAATTAATTAGTAAATATGAATATTTTTTAGATATTATTGTAATTATTATTTAGTAATATTAAATAATTGTGAATTATACTCCTCAAAACAATTATATATTTTAATCTTATATAAAATAACAGTATTAGTAAATTTTGTGTGCATAAAATAGAAGAAGAGAGTTATAAATGCAATTTTTTTTAAATTTTGAAACTTCGTAGTCGGCAAATTTTATGTTTCACTTAGAAGACGAATTTGATTTGGCTTTCAACTTAATGTAATAATTGCAGAGTTGTAGGATAGAGGACGTCCAAACACAGTCCGAAGTAGTTGAAGCCATTTGAGTTTAACAAAGTGTGATTTAAAGGATGTGAAACCGTTTTTTGGAGACTGGAAATGCAGGCCGATCAAGGGCGTAGACTTGAAAAAATGCCCAATTAAGATTGCTATTTAATTAAAAGAATAGTATGGATTTAAAGAATAATATGAATGCTATTCTTCTTCAACAACACCTTTGCAAGGCTGCTGGTACCACAGTTTCAATACAAACTGTCCTAAACCACCTAAACGTAGTAGATAGGTATGCTCGCCGACCAATGGTATGTATCACGTTAACAGCAGGGCACTAGAAACAATCCTACGTTTGTGCCCGAAATTGTAAGATTTGGCGGTGGAGGAGTGATGATCTACACAGGCATCTCCATATATTTCGAAATGAGCTCTGATTGGTCGCCGATATAGTGATGAGATCCTGAGACCTATTGTAGTCCCTTACGCTGTAACAATTGGAGTTGACTTCATGTTAATGGGAGAATATTGCAGGTCATATCGTGGTTACTTTGTGAATGATTTCCTTTTGGAGGAAGGAATCATACGAATGGATTGGCCAGCTTTTTCTCTGGGCATGAACCCAATCGAGAATGCGTGGGACATTCTAGACAGATGAATTGCAGATGCCTGCTACCTCCAACAATCTCTTCAAGAACTGGAAAGAGCTCTTCGGGAGAAGTGGGACAGAAAACTACAGCCCCTCATTATTAGCCTCATTGACTCGTTGCCTCAAAGGTATTCCAAAATAATTATCTTACAAAAATGGAATATTTTTTATTTTAAGACAAAATGAATACCATTTTAATGAATCAATGTCGTTTATGTACAATTTAATAATATTTTAATTCAGATTCCATAATAATGTTTTTAAATATTATGAAGGAATCTAAACCATAGAGCTGAGAAACTAATAGAGGAAGTGCAACCCTACTTTGGTGTAGGACAAGATAAAATCACGTGCTTTATGGATAGAATTTATATTCACTACTACAAAATTATCCATTCCCCATTATATTTAAATGGGAGTTTTTTTCTCGCTTTTAACTGTTCTATTTTAAAGTTTATTTAAGCCATGTTTAACTATTGCTGTGCAATTGGATGCTAAGAAAAAGCTTTTAAGGATAGTCCTTTCACACAATACAACAAACATATTCTATTTATATCCATCTTAATTCTATTTAAAATTTCATAGCCTCTATCATTCAGTGATTTTGGTGTTATAACTGAATAATATTTCATATTTTAGCTTACTAGTTATTAATCTTATTGTATTTAATTCATTTTACTTGTTATTAAGTTTCATTTAAACTGATGGAACAACATTATATTTTGCTGCTTGCTTTATTTTAAATTCGAAAATGCGGCACAAGCTTGTTGTAATTTTTTTTTCTAGCCCCCACAAGTATATATGTAAACATTATCGACCTATTAATAATTATGTATGAATTTTAATGCAAATAATATTTTTTATTATTCATAATATGTTATTTCTTTTTTACCATAAATATTCGAATCGTATTATACTGTGAACTATATTAAATATCATTGAGAATGAAATAATGAAACTTAAACGTATGTTTTATTGAAAATATATATAGAAAAGTTATATAGTAAAATTTCATAAATCTGTTAGTAATAATTGCATGTTTTTATAAATTTTAATTAAGATCTGAAAAGAAACTATTGGATATTCTAAAAATAAGAAACTATCAAAGAAAGAAATGCTATCTTTATAGATAAAACTTTCATTTGAATGTCAACCTTTATTAATTACATGTGGTGTGTACCTACCCTAAAATCCCCGTTATTGTACATAGTTCAAATTTCTTTATTATTTTGTATTAAAGTCAACACATTTACGATTCCAAAAATAATTTACTTTTTTCCTGTGGCAGTTAGAAACAAAGTTACCGGCAAAATTATAAAAAAGAAATGAATTATTTAAATCTGATGTCAATGAGGGGAAGGAGAGGTTTAAAAATGAGTTCGAGAAGAGATTTTGTACGACGGTAGTATTCATTTAGATTATTTAAAAAATATAAAGAATGAGTAACTAATTTTGGAAATTTCAATAAGGCTTATTTACTTATGTAGTAGGCGTGATTGCTGGACCCGTATAGTGGTTTAAACAATGGCGAAGCGATTACGAGACACCGAGTTCGATCCTCGGCTAGGTTCTTTTTTTTTTTCTTTCTAAATTATTTCCAAATAATTTAACAGTTTTAATTAATATCTTTTTTATGCAAAAATAAACATTTATTTTCCTAATTCTTGGAATGTAATTTAATTTTTAGAAAGAAAAATAATTATATATACGAATGCCTTTTTTTAAAAAAATATTCTGAAAAAAAGAAAGTCTTAGATCACTTTTACACTATCTGTTTCTATAAAAGTTTTTTATCTGTTTGAAATAATGCTAGAATTATTAGAACATGTAATGTAAAATTAAAAATGTTTTTAGATAAATAAAAGAAATAAAATGTTTACTTAAAGAAGAAAATAATTACTTTGAATTAAATAAAAAAAAAAGAAAAAAACCCGAAACTTAACATGACTTAAGTTAACAAACTCAACTATTGATTTTTTGAAAACGAAAAATTATTTTCGAAGCCAGTTTACTTGCTTTTGCTTAGTAGAATAATTTCAAAACATGCAAGAAAAAACAACTTTTCTTTAAATGAAAATCGACTGCCAGGAAGCAAAAGATTGAGCGAGAGATTCTGAATTTGTCAAGAATTAGGATATGTCACCAAAAAAGGTATTTTTACTCTCAAATTATCCTTAAGCCACGTGGCTCATATTACGCATAGTGGCGGATTTAGAGTTTCAAAGGCTCGAGGCGCAATTCAATTTGAGGCTCCCACCCGTTTACTTATATTTATAGTATGCACTCTTTATACATATTTTTCACTCTGTTAACCCCTAGTAGCACATAAATATTGCAAAATATTAATCAATATTCGCAATATTGTTTAATATAGTGGAATATTGTTTAATATCATATAATACCGTGCAATATTATAAAATATTATGCTATAGGATGTGTTACCTGGGACCTCTGTATCTGATTTGTGTGTGTGTGTAAAAAAAGAGGAGGTGGAGGCGAGACCTAGGTGCATAAAATTGAAAATTAAAATCATTTTTTTTTCATATTACTAGGCAGTATTTAAAAGGATGATAGATTTCAGCGTGTGTAGAGGCTGTTCTTAAAAAATATATGCTATTTTGTACCATGGTTAAGCAATATTTTTCAGAGATACATGCCTAAAACTTCATTATATACTAAATCAATTACTATAGAATGGAGCTGTTTTCTCTTTTGTTGATTAAAATTTTGGGTTTGTTTTAAAACTTTATCAAAGTTGCGAATTTAAATCAATTTACGATTTTTTTTTTACTTTCAGAACAATTATTAAACCGTTTTAATAAACAAACAATGCCTTTTATTGATTGAGGAAACTAGTCGATTACCTCTTAGTTTTAAAACTGAGAAAACTAGTCGATTCATTTGCATCTAATCCTTAAAAGTTTGGAGCTTTTAAGTATGTAAATTATTTCGCAACTATTGTACAAAGTTTTTTCAGATTTTTTTTTAACTTTTAAGAACAACCTTAATTATAAAAATTAAAACTTGTGATTGCGAAGATTACTTAATTTCAGCAGAAAAAAAATGTTTAAAAAAACGAATTATCGAAAACATTTAAAAAAATAGTCGCATAAAAAAATATTAGCTAGACTTTTGACGATTTTTCCGAGTTGAAAATTCCCCCCCCCTCAGTTAAGAGGAGAAAATAAACAGTTTATTATATCTTTTTGACCAATGCTAATGTCTAACGATTTGCATTGTGAATTAGCATTTGTTTTAACCTCCAAATGTGCCAATGCTACAATATTTTCAAAAGTGCGAAAATGGAAACGAAAATTCATTAAAAAATTGTATGCTTACTAATCTTCACAATGATCAAAGGTCAAACTCAGAAATGAATTCCTTTTCACAACACAAATCAAAGTTACTATTTTTAAAACGTGAAACGCCAAGTCGTTAACAATAGGATGTTTTGGAGAAATTAACCTCTTTAAGCAAAGAATTTCTAATCCAGGTCTCTAACTAAAATGCGTCCTATGTCCTGTTATATAAGCATGTTCACTGCCTTGAGAGTCATTCCTGTACGTCATAGGGTCCGAGTGTGCAGGAGGGCGTAAGATGATATCTATCTCCAGTTTCGTACAAGATAAAAAATGTCGTAAAATGTTCCCTCTCCTGGCTGACTTTAGACTCTCTCATTCTCAGAACAGTTGGTTTTTCAAGGGTACTGATCTTGCATGATTATTTGATTGAGATAGATGAAGAACAGGGAATGGGAATAAAAAGAGTATAAAAATGAAAGGTTTTGTTAAAAATTATCATTTTTTTTCTCAAATATATTATTATTATTATTATTTTAGAACTAAATTTGAGGCCCCTTAATTTATGAGGCCCGAGGCATGCGCCTCATGCGCCTGTTCGGAAATCCGCCTCTTCGCATACTTGTTTCGATAAGAAGCATAAGACTGGCTTCCTCTATATATTAGCTCTATGATCTAAACTCCTATATCAAAACAATCGCTTTTTAAAATCATTAACTAAGTAGTAGAATTTTCACTTTCGCTTTTATTTTTTGGTCTATATAACTTCTAATTTGCAACAAACTGATTAAACTGAATTCAAGATTTTCAGTAGTATCAAATAATAAGACGAAATGGCTTTAAAAAATGCATTCCATATTAATCTTTTGATTACTTAAAAGGTAATAATCTGGAAGAAAAAACTGGTCACCATAGGTAGCTAGTTTAATTTAATAAAATTATGAAAGTAGGGTTTAACTACAGAGCATAAAAAGAGAGGAAAAATATTTTACTCAATATTATTAATTATAGGAAAGCAACATAAAAATTGAAATTTTGTAATTGCTTCAATAAGGTAATTATTGACAAATTTATAAATAATTTTTAATAACATTTAAAACATTTTATCCAATAAAATCTAATTTTACGTCTGATGATTTTGAAATTAATTTCTGAGTCATGATTAGAAGGAATCACCCTGTATATACATAAGCAATGCGATTTTAATTTGCCAAAATCATTTCAGGTAATCACGTGTAAAGCTTCTACTGTTATTCCTAGTTTTCCTGGAATTTAAAGCGAGAAAAGTTGTTAATTTATTCGGAAAACAACCATAAGAAATAAAAATTACTGTAATAATCACAAAAAAGTAATTTTGTTGTCGCACGTGCCATTCTTGCATCATGATTTTTTTGTCCTTCTTTTTGAGGATTTTTTTTGGCGTTCCACTTCACGGTTACAGTCAAATGTGAGATTCAGGTGATAAAAATGTCGTGATGTTTTCCATTTGTACATGGGATTGTTCACACAGACAACAGAATAAACGGCATTACAGAAATAAACAAGCGTTTCGTTTTGTCGTTGGGATTTCCTCTCTTTTTTCCTAAAGTGAAGAATTTTCGTAAGATGCTATGCTCACCCAAACGAGAAGGACCGTCTGCCAACAAAGAAATTTTCATTTAAATCTTTGCATTGGAACAATTGTTTGCACGTGATCTTCGAGGACTTTCTTCCACTTGAAAATATTATGATAAAAAGACGTCAGAGGATCAGAGGACTTCAAAAATATAGAGGCTCTCTGATGACAGGATAAGAAACCACTATAAATTCTCATCCCATTTCTTCCAACCTCCCTCTACTAATAAACTAATATTTTTAGATGATTTTTACCTTGCCACAAGTAATATAAGAGTAGTTCCAGAATTAATTGCTAAGCCTTGACCTTTGTCCAGTTAAACTTGTTATATTTTCATTCTTTTTTTTCTTCTGTTTGTTTTTTTTGAGTTAAACTATTTACTTTTAATTAGAAATTTGTGTGTTTATTATTTACATGTTTTGTTTGATTTTTGAAGATAAACCGTGACTACTAAAACAACTTCAACGATAACCATGGTTTGTTGTATTGCTTAATAACTGGTAAGCATCTCCTCTTCCTTCTTTTTCTTTCCATCTTCCATTTCAACCCTATTTTGGTAAAATGAACACACCCAGGCAGATGCGCAAAAGTGTTTTCGTCCATGAGAAAAAGAGCAGCAGCACCGACGTAATGGCACAGAGGTAGCTCGCATTCTTTGTGATCTGGCGGTCCCGGGTTCGAGTCCCGGTTAGGGCATGGTTGTTCTGTATATTATCTGTGAGATGTATGAAAGTGCCCTCCTGTGAAAAAGGGCTGTGGAAGTGAATGTAATGAGTGTGTAGCTAACTCTTACTCTTGGCCCTAGTTGGCGCTACTTCAAAAACAAGAGACACTCATTCGGCTTAAAATCACTGACGGCCGTCAGCGCGCTTATCCATGGCAAGTGCCATTAGTAACAACAAGACAGTAACAGCAGAATACAACGCATTTTTTAATTTTCTTTATAGAGCGGAAACAATTGAATAGATAATTTAGAACTATTTAATTATTTCCTGATGAACAACTGGAAAAAATTTAATATACTCCTATAATATTAAATTTAAAATTGCACCAAATAAGTATATATCCAGTTTATTGCATTTTTGAATTATGGCTTTCACATAAACACAAACAGACATATTACTTTCATTCATATGATCATTTCATTCATTCCTTTCACGTAATCATTCATTTACTTCAAATATTTATTTCATTAGTTCGTTTCATTCATACTTTTCACATATTCATTCATTTACTTCAAATATTCATTTCATTCATTCCTTTCACATATTCATTCAGTTACTTCACATATTCATTTCATTAATTCATTTACTTCAAATATTCATTCCATACATTCCTTTCACATATTCATTTCATTAATTCATTTCATTCATCTACCTCACATATTCTTTTCATTCATTTACTTCATATATTCATTTCCTACATTTATTTCGCATATTCATTTCATATATTACAAACAAACATTTACATTATCTATACTCTTTTACATAGACTGACAGACAGTTAATGAGAGAGATATTTAGTCCCAAATATAATATAAATATGCAATAATGATTTAATAAAGTTTAATTCCAAGTTTTATCTATTTAGATTATTTATTTTAAAATTTTATTGTTGATATATGCCCGGAACAGAATACCAAAATTTTGTACAAATCTACAATTTTGGTATAAATATCGCGTAACAAATTTACTTCATTCAAACTATTTGAGATAATATTGAAGGATTGTGTTTACATACTATCAGAGATTCATAAATGGCTACTCCGACTGGCCGAAAGTACAAAGAAAAACTTAAATACCTCAACCTACGCAACACCAACCCTGGCGGAAATTGTGGGTGAATCCTAAAGGTCATCACCGGCCACGGTACAACCTTTGCTTTGGGATGTGCGTCCCGTCGTCGATTTGAGATGGCCAACCTTTTCATATTTTTTTTCAATATTCATAAGGATAGCGAGAATCGACCATAATGCCTGCATTTTCTTATCTTTATCTATCGAGGTTCTCCCCTGGGATAGACTGTCAGAGAAACCAGCACGAAAACGAAATTCGGAATAATTATATGTATATATTTATTCCAGGAAGGTCTGAAGATTCATCAGTCCCGTGTTTTCAACTAATTGATAATTGCAATATTTCCTTTTTATATATTTCGGAAAATTTTTCTTTTATTACATAATAGTTAGAAGCAGATACAGTATACTCTTTTAATAACCTAATCATAAAAAATAATATTTGAAAACATTTTCTTGCAAAATTTTCATTGTAAATTCGAGATGTCATTGTAAATTTGAATTTTTTAATTACATTATTAGCTATAATCGATTAAATTAAAATAGGAGAAATTAGAATTTCGAGAGGAAGCCGTTCACAGCGGTTATTACTCAATCATTACTCACTGACTATAAAAGTTTGTTACTTCCGTGACAAACAGATCAGTCACGAGGTTATAGATTAAATGCGACACGTAGAGCACTGTTTGTGATTTCCGTCTGTTTAAACATCTGAAGTCTTTCATTTCAAACGAGAATGCTGATCACGTGGAGTGAAATATATGTCTGCGCACTGCAATAGTAAGCATATAAAATGGCATTTTTGGATTATTTTTTTATAATCAATGTGAAATCAATCCCCCATGAAACTTCTTCGCATGTTCCCCAATAAAAGACTTATTATCCTCCTACCACATAAAAATAGGGGTCTTTAAAAGAGATAGTGAATACAACTAACGCTCAAATCATTATTTTCAGAAAGTATTGCGAATTTTACGTTTCGTAGTGTAGGAAGCCAAAACCACATAAGTACTTCTTTGATCAATTGAAATTAAAATATAATAAGATAATCACAGACCTAATTTCATTAAAATTTAATTTTTTGTGCTTATGAGTTATCCTGCTTCCACGCTTCCAAAAGGATAAAATCTACAAGGACAATCTACAAATAGACGGATTTGTGCTTAAAATGCCGGCTTGATGGCACAGAGGTAGCGAGACCCGGTTAGGGCATAGTTGTTCTTTTTGGGTTCTATCTGTGAGGCGCGTGAATGTGTACGAACATGATGAGTGTGTAGCTAAATTCGTACTCGCTTGTTTCGGCTTAAATCCGCTGATGCATCAGCGGGCTTGTCCCTGGCAAGTGCCATAGGTAACAAAAACAACAACAGCGAGTTTAAAATTTGATAAAATCTAAGCTTTTGGTATTAAAATTGCATATTTGTAGTGTTTTATTTTCCCACAAAAGTAGTACAGAGAAAGTTAAGTTATCGTCAAAAGAATTATAAAAATTATATTGATGAATCTTCGCCTCTTAGACCTCCCTAAGTTCGATAAACACATTTTTAGAAAATGTTCTCTGTCTATCTGTGACAAGATAATTCTAAAATAATTTAAGCAGTACTTAAGTATTACATCGTCGAACCACCAACAAAGCGCCAACCACGCCAAATTTAATTTTGGTGGCCAAATTACTTTAATGCTTTTGGAAAACGTGGCAAACCAATTTTGGCGAGTAAGCGATCTATTGGCGACCGTTTTTTGATTTGGCGAAAATGATCTACGGCTTAATACTTAAGTACCCTTTAAGCTAGATGGTCGAAATTTGGCATACAGTTTTTTACTCGAAATTTGCCAACTTTTATTAAATTTTAATTAAAATCTGTTCTGAAGAAGTCCGTTTATTTAATATAAGCTAATATGATCGTTTATTTAATAAAGATAAGTTTTAATCGGACGAGAGAAATTTGTTTAAAACACAAATTAGATGTTTGGATACTGTTAAAAGCACATCAACCTTTAATCGTCAAATAACTAGCCAAGGATTAGACGATAGATTCACTCAAAATGCTCCCACCCAAAGTTAATATTTTGTAACGTATGCTAATGTCATGTCAGGTGTTCTCTAGAATGGAAAGCTCATCAGAGAGAAAGCTCTAGGGATACCAATCCTGCTGGTTTACTTTCTCGCATATGCAATGTACAAAAAGAAAGTTATTTAATTTTCGAGATTTTTAACTCGATATTTTGAAGAACTTCTACGTTTTAGAGATCCCAGAGCTGGAACAATACATTTTTAAAATAATGACCCTTTGTCTGTGAATACAATAACTCAAGCAAGACAAATTAAATCTAGTATGTAGTCATTATATCAAGTTTGTAAATTTCTATAGAAATTTGTAGATTCTGAACACGATACATTCACAGAAAATCTATCGGTCAGACAGTTCAAATGCATGTGAACGCGATACCGACAAAAATCAAACTTCTCGATTGATAAAATTTAGTACACAGATTTAATATTTAATGTGTTGATACATTTCAAATTTTGAACGAAATCCAAAATAGTGTTGATCATCTCTTTATTGACAATTTCGAATGAATGTAGAAAAAATAGCCCAAAAATTAAATGTTTGTGTATACCATAATCTGTATTACCTTTATATGTGCATAGCAAAATGAATGATAAATATTTTTAATTGACATTTTTGCACTATGGGAAACATATAAAAATTAAATTCAACAGAATCCAAGGTTTTATAATACAACTTTCCACATTATATGAATATTTTGTTGTTAGTAATATATACCTAAAAGTATAATATTTAGATAAACATTTAGTTGTTTTCTAGTTATTTTGGGGTACTCTCCATACATATAATACAAAAGAAGCATTGAGGATATATTATTTTGAAAAGGAAAGAAAACATGGTTTTTGATTAAGATTGCATGAAAGCTTAGTTTTTAAGAATGAAATGTTTCTAGACTTACCGTTGTTAGTGGCCCTAGAGACGGGGCAACGACTTCGTTAGAAGTTGTGTGCGGCATGGCAGTCATTCCCGCGCGCACATGCTCGGCATTTTAATTCCTGTAAAAAATAGGAAAGGGACAATATAACAAGTCTCAAACGGAAGAGATTGCATTGTAAATTATGGATACAAATAAAGGCACATTGTGTTACACGTAAAGCAATAAGTTATGTAAACAAAAAGTGCCTCTTTTCGACAAGTAAGTATGAAAAATCTAAGTGAAACATTGGCTCATATTATGTGTCTAATAAGTAAAGAAGAATTTTTATAATTTCCTTTTTATTTCCCAAAATTTAAACCAATTTATTTTTTTAGGTTTATAAAATAAAAAGATGTTAAAAATTAGTTAAGAAGTTTTATCTTAATGTTGTATAACAGTAACTTCAAGTGTGGAAAGGTATCCAGATAATAATTTTCAAGCACAAGTTAAACGCTTTTAATTTTTTAAGCTAAGTGAACAGGTATCTCCGCTAACATACGCATTTATTGCTAATTCCGCTTGAAAATCAGCATTCTTTTATAATAAAAATAATCAACAATAAAACTAGTTTTTGTATAATTTTTCATTGATATATAAATAAATCAAGATAAATTTTAAAAAATTAAAATAAAGAAATTAAAAAAACATGGCTAATATCTAATAGAAATCAAAAGAATGAATATGATTCTAAATTAAAATCATGTAATATTCCATTAAAAATGTATCAAAAAGCTTCAAATAAGTTAATTTGGGATAATAAAATCAAAAATTCACGATTTGCTAAATAAAAAAAAGAAGTCATATTCATACGTGACTAATGGTTTCCCCCCTTCTACTCAGAATAAAAGTTTTTTACGAGATTTTTCGCACAAAATACACTTTCAAATCAAGCAAATGAAAAATGATTGGTTTTGTATCTTCGAAATTATATGAATTTCAAACAATACGTTTGGTTATTGGCACTCTCTTAATTTCGACATCAAATTACATTAATTTATTTTATTTGCATATATGTTACTAATTAAATTCACTAGTCAGTGGATCCCTAACCAACCTTTAATGTGGTGTGTAAGTCAGCAAAGAATATGACGACTAACGTGGTGGGCATATTACGTTACCATTCTTCAAAATTATGAAATATTTCCAAAATAACCTCTGTGTACCTTCAGATTTAAATATTAATGAAACTAATTTAAAATGAAGTAATCAGAATGGGATGGGATTTGAGATTTCCGAAAGTAGAATTTTGTCACTATGCAATTTAATGGTAGAAATATTATATATATTGTCACCGATTCTTCGGAGTTCTTTCATCGATTTGTTGGTCGATGAAGAAACAGTCTTTTAATAATGGAGGATAACGTTTATTTGACACGACGACACTAATACAAAAAACGACAAATTCACAGGCGAGACGAACACTGACAACACACAGCTGCATACTGAAACAGACAGTTGGCCACAAATAGTAATCGATATTAATAACAAACACAGCACACGAAGCTACCATACAGAATTCAGAAAAGGAAGGGAATCTACGTAGTTTCACTCTACGGTCTCTCTAAAAGTCTGCAATTTTCCACTGTCTCCTCGCTTTAACTTATCCAACTTCCGACTTATTATTACAAAACTGGCTATTTCACACACGATCCGATGCTGCTTCTACAATAAATACCTGTGCTCGGCACACAGCTCAATTCAACAAGCGCTTGAGCTCCACACAACGAGTGTTCTTCACCGGACTGACCCATCTACTTCCCCGTTGCTTCGCTATACTCTCGATGGATCTATATAAAACTGACTTCGGCAGGAATGGTAGGGTTACGAGGCGCCTAGCCCCGGCAGGGGCTTATCCTCGATCATTGTAGGTAGAGAGCGGCATGGCACTCAATATCTAACGTTGTCATCTTCGATGAAGGTCTGAAAGTGAGGAATTTGGACTCTGCTTCGGTATAAGTAGTTCTTGTAGGATGGAGGGATGGGTGAGTTGGCGAGTGTCAGGAAGAGCTGCTATTGGTTATGGTGGGGAGTGGGCGTGGGATATGCATCCTGGCGAGGTGAGAGTTCTGATTTTAAGACTTAGTTTTAATCTCTGATTATTAAATCTATGATAAAGAGGAAATTTAAGATCTTATAAGTTTATTGCAGAATATTTCTAGGGCGTCTAGTTTTAGGTTTAGGGGGGTATTTAGGGATGTTTTTAATTGCTTCATTCTTAATTTTTTCCATGTTGTTAAAAAATCTTACTGAGATATTTTTAATAAACTTTTTTAAGGGAGGGTAATCTAGAGCTTTGTACATATTTTCAGTAGACATGTACCATTTCATATGACAAATATTTCTTAAGTAATTTGTTTGAAGACGTTCAAGATATTTAAGAGTTGTTTTAGGAGCATATCCCCACACCGGGCAAGCATATGTAATTACTGGAAGCAAATAGGCGGTGTAAATAAGTATTTTATTTTTCCTAGTCATTTTAGAGTCTCGAGAAGTTAGGGGGAAAAATTTACGATTTAGGTCTCGAAACTTTTTGGTTAAGTAGTTAAAATGGGGTTTCCAGGTTAATTTCCTATCGAGAATAACTCCTAAGTACTTGCATTCCTTAGACCACGGGATTTCTTGATTCTTGATTTTAAGGGGGGGGATATATAAAACTGACTTCGGCTTGAGACCGCTGTCCTTTTATAGTTCGTGGAGGCGGGAAGAGAAGGCTCTAGGTAGGCATATCTCGATTCCTATTGGCTAAATCGCTAAAATTCTGAAAGTTTCCAGTATGAATTATTTTGTCACCAAAGTTGCCATGTTTGTCGCCAAACTCAGGGGACACTGATTCGGCATCCGATCAGCATGCACGAGAGCTGATTGCTAAACGATCTTTAAAGTGATTGAACCGAACTGGGGAGGAAAATTACAGATTTGTAACAATATTATATAGACTAGAACATATAATAAAATATTTCTGAAAACAAAAATAAATTTAATTTATATTAATCAATAGTATTGTAGCTTAAAGTCATCGAAAATAAAAGTAAAATTCTCAAAACTATGATTAACATAACTTTTCAAATAAAATTCTCATAACAGATGTTCTTTTCACTTTGGAATTATCACGCCACATTTTCTACACGCATGCACTTTTTATTTACTCGTGGGAATTGAAATGAAATTGCTGTAGCAGGTGAAAAAAATGGAATTTCAAAATATTCCATTCAAAATGCCTAGAAATGCAAACTGTGATTAGTTAGTTTTTATTAGCTTTGCTTGCGTGACAACAAACGAGAAGGGAAGAATTTCTAAGTGTCTGAAATGATTTCACGCAAGAAAATTTTCATTACTACTTAAATAAGGACGAATGTACTATTTGGTATAAGCAAATGCATAGATCACATGCCTGCATTACCATTGTGCATCTTTTTCTTAGTATAGTGAAACGTAAATAGTTTCCAATTCATAACGAAACTGAATGTCAAATCGAAGAAAGGAAATAAGAAATGTCAGCAGAGATTTTAAAAATTATTCAACAGTTTTAATAAATAAAGCACGCATGATTATTATAAATGGTAATTAATGTTTAATAAATATAGTAATGATAATAAAATAATAAAATTTTATCACCTTTTCTTATTTTCTCGATGTATAGAGATAATACTGGAAGCGCCAAAAAAATTCAAAGTCTATATTTTGATGAATTTTTACTTTTTTTTTTTTTTTACCTTTCTCAGTTTTAATTTTAGTCTTAAGCCTGTCTGTCTTTGTCTGTGATAAATATAACTCGAAAATTCTCCGTGTTATTTGGACGAAATTTCGTATATGGGCTTCTCACTAAATTTGTGAATTTCTATCAAATTTTCAACTATCTATTAGGAAGTCTGTTTGCGCTGTTGTTCGAATATGTCAGCATGATATATAGAAAACAAAGAGAGTTAGATGGCATAAGTTGAGTAAACAGAGGTAACATTTATAATGAAAAGATTTATGAAATTTTGTAATTAATCTATAAAGGGCTAACCGTCTGTTAGTTTGCATTTTCAGAATAATCTAAATGCGATAACCCAAAAATGCAACGATTTAAATTTATCTAATTTAGTATGTGATTTTGTGATTACAGTTATAGCTCTCAGTCCCATTTTAATTTCAATCAGTTCGGAGGAACCTTTTTAAAAAGCAAATTCGATTCTCGGGTACAATTAACCGCATGCTACAAATTAATCGTCAAAAATACTCACCAAAGATCACACAATAGGCGCAGTAAATATGCTAAATTCATGCAAAAGGTTATTACTTTAATAACTTTTTGCGAGGGATCAGGTATAATGTCTGAATAAGAGAATGTGCGCGAAAGTTTTTGGGAGACTCCTTTTGAATTTGTGCAATAAAATCTTGTAGTGAACTGAAGACATTAAAGAATTATTCACTTATAATCACTGTGAACAAAAGGAGTCTGTTTAAATATTTGAAAAGAGCGAATGTGCCTACATGTCAGCAATGTCCAGATTATTATTATTGTTTCACAGATAGCCATAATGGTCATTAAAACCCCTCAGAGCTCGAATTTAAAATTTTATTTAAAATTTTATTTAAAATTTTATTCATTATTATCAACATGCCAGAACACGATGTTGTTTTTGGGTTGAGGTTTTTGTCGTCAACAAAAATACGTGGGCAATGAACTGAAATTTTATTATCTGTCCGAGCATCTAAAAAAAATAATCAGCTTTTAATAACGTGTTGCCATTGCATTTACAAAAGCTCTGTTTTTTAAAAAAATAAGTTAATGATTACAACAAATAAAACCTAGAAAAATGCCATTTTGAGCACGTGATAATATGAAATGAAATTAATAGTAAATGGGGTATTTTTTTAAACAATAAAAGCTATGCAGAGTTTTTTGGATCGTTTGCAATACTTAAATGATTCATTCAATGAAACAATTAAAATGAATAAAAATATAATTTAATTGGCACGAGCACGTGGTTCATTAATAACGTCGTGCGTAGTGCGTTAGGGTGATGCTGGTTCAGAGAGAAAATTTGCGATTTTGTCTAAGAATTAATAATAAATTTAATTTATAATAATCTTAAGAATCATCATTTGTTAAAATTCAAGATACCATCCAGAAAATATTCCAAACAATTTGAATAAAATACGCTCGAATGTAAGCTAAAATTCTATAATTCTATACATAAATTCCTTCTTTTTCATTTATTATAGGGATTTTTTGAATAATGTTATCCTTATCATTAATCTCATCGCAGCTAACACAGACCAGATTTTGCTAGCTTAGAAATAAGAAAATTATTATTATTATTATTATTATTATTTGGTCTTAAGATTACGAACTAATCGCAAATTTGAATTATAAAATATTAAAAAAAATGTTTTTAACAGAAAATTCAAGATGACAATGAAAAATATCGAATAGCCAACGAATTTGAATAAAATACGTTTGAATGAATCAAGCTATTCAACATAGAAATTTTCTGATTCGATACATGAATTAGATTTGTCATTACTCATTCATTCATGCTCCATTTCGAAGGAATATGCTGTGGATATGTTTCAAAAGAACATTACAATCCGTCAATATGATCACGTATGCAGATCCGGAACCAAGATAAATTATTTAAAAACGATGAGCCAGAAGGTCAAACTTCTTTAGTTCATCTCTGAACCCCACATTCTTGTCCCAAGAACGCTTCATCGGCAATGCGGAGCCTCTCTTCCTCTGGTAACGAACTGCTGATGAGCCAAAACAAAGCAGGGACCTACCACCTGTCGGAAGCTAAGGTCGTTGCGGTTCAAATGATCTCCTTCGTAACCACCAGTTCCCGAAGAGTTAATAATAGTATCTGGTTCGAATGTATGGTAGATGCTGCTTTGACGCATTGCCGGCGCTGCAGTGGTTAATCCTCAACACAGGATAGATTACTTTGAAAGCATTATACTAGTGTTGAGCCAGCTCTGGAAGTTGATAATTTAGGATTAAAGGATTTTAGAAAACACTTTCTCCGAATGGATTTGTTGCTACGGATGATCACTGCCATTTTCGCGTTTTGTCCTAATTGTAAATTGGTTACTTTTTTCTTCCCTTTTACTTTCTAATAAACAATGTATAAACATTATTGTAATTTTTTTAACAATTCTACATATAAATTTCGATTAATGTCTATATTTTAAACCGCTTGAAGATCAAAAGAGCTTTTTTTAATTGATTTTCTGTCTATAAATATGCAACAAAAAATAGGGAAGAGTTAAATGAATGAAATGATTTTATGACAAAAATGCTACAATATCAGTAAAAAAAACCATTATTATTCATAATGGGATTTTTTTTACTGATAACAAAAGCTGAAATAATAAAAAGTTTATGATAATAAAAGCTGAAATTAATATGATTAATTTCAGCTTTTATTATCATAAATAATACCCCAGACTAATATGCGCAGCAAAAATGAATGTTCGCATAAAATTCTGGGACATGCATCAACGGAAAATTTATCTGATTACACCTATCAAGTACATGTGGATATAACTCAAAAACGCCATAATCTAATAATTAAACTCAATAATTTAGGAAGTGGTTTCTTTCTATCCAAATTATAGATTCGAAACAAATTTCGGATTAGATAGATCTAGATTCAATTCTAAAATAGATTTGAATACTTCCATGACTTTTTTAATGACTTGAAATTTTTCTATTATCCTTCTATTTCTCAGGTCAATTTTTTTTCAATAACGCACCTATATTTCATGTATATTATATTTTACACGTAATGCAGGGAATGAGGCTAATATTCAATTAAGAATAATATTCGATTGTATCAATCAAGAGTAATATCCAATTTTAAATATGATTCATTAAAAATTCATGATTTTATTTATATTACTTCGTAAATTAGGGAATTGGAAGTATTAATTGAAAAATATATAAAGTACCAACATTTATTTAGGTAAGAAGTTCACTGAACAAGACAAAGGTGAATCAAAGTCTTGCTAAATAATGTTAGCATTGCACAAACATTTTGCAAAGAGCATTATGATGCATTTCGTAATTATTAGTAGAACGTGTTTGTTGAACAGATGCCATCAAAGATAAGCATTCGAATGACGAAAAGTAATTGTTTTCATCACAAACACAAATGACCTCATAAAATTGTGCAATATAAGGAATACAATAAAAAAATGAATGCTTAAAAGGACTTACAAGCTTTCGAATGCCCTCAACTGATAAAACTACAAAATGGGAAAAACTAACAATTGTTTAATTTTTCTTTAATTAATTTTTGAATTTCATTTTTAATTAGTAGTAATTATAAGAGGAGGCAATTAATTAAAATGAAGATGCAATTTTAAGATATCACTCTGACGTTTCATTACTTTTAATCTCCAAATTTTTTCTTGAAGTTTTTGAGTTGAAGAATTAAAAAAATTAATTTCACTAGATTTTTTTAGCTGGTTTGAAGTAAATTATCTATTCTTATTTATGTTTTTAGCACATGGTTTAAACGATAAATAATTGTCAAAAATATGATTCCAAACATTTCTGTTGTTAATTAAACACCAAATTCTTCAAAAAAATTTTCAACCCTATTTAAATAAGAAAATGTATCACTCATTAAGGTAAATAAGACAAAAGAATTCATAAATTGTACTTTAATTTCATGTAGAGAGAATTTTATTTTCAAATATTGACAAGATAATTTAAATAAATGACTGGGAGAATAAGTGGAAAATAATTTTAAATTTAATTAAAAATTATTTTGAATAATTTTAAATTAAATTATTTAAATTTAATTTATCTACTTATGTGCAATAATCCACTGTGTTTGGAAAATATACATATACATTCACATTTTAGATTTCCCAAAGTTACTTTTAAGCTTTTATATAAAATAGCGCGATATTTAACAAAAGTGAACGTTGTACAGTTAAATTGCTAATATTTGAACAGAGTAATGCATACATAAATACAGTGCAATCGAAAGATTACGTATAAAAAAGAATTTTGTTAACAAAAGGATAGTAAAAAAAGCCACTATAATAAAAATAAAACAATGTGGTTTCATTGATTGGCGTCATTTTCTTGAGAATTTTATTTCATGGTAGAGGGAAACGACATAACCATATATGAGATTCAATCTACTTTCTATTTTGAAGTAGAAGTAAGAGAAAAGAAGGTGAATAGTTTCTGTTATGATTAAATTTTGAAATGCGTTTTATTCTGGAGAGTTTCATCAAAAAATTTTACATCAAATTTCTGTCAAATCAAAAAAATTAAATTTTGCATGACTTTTAATTTTAGGCTTTAAGTGAAAGTAATAGGGAATTGCCATTTACTATTTATCTCTACAATTTTTTTAGTATACGTTCCGAAATTTCTAACAATCTTTACAGCTATTTAAATAAATTAAGTCGATTTGAAGATTTGGTTATATTTTGTTTACATCGTTAAAAAAATTTGTAAACGACTTTATAGCGAGAATTTTTGACTCTTTACATTGAATTTCTTCAATAAAATATTTGTTTTAATCCCATATTTCAGTAACGCAATTTCAGTAAAAAAGATTTCACTAACCAGATTTCCTTTTGAATGAGTTGAATGAATTCTTAATTCAAATTGCCTAGTGTATTTATTATCTTAACTTGTCAAGAAAAAGAAGGAAATTACATCTGCTTTTTTTTTCCTAATTCCATCAATTTTTTTGATACAACAAATTTATCAGCTTTCATCTTTTATAAAATCTTTTTCTTTTAGAAACGGTACATTTCTTTAAGAAAAGGGACATTTTTGTATCTTATATAAACGAAGCGTCTTACCTTAAAGTCCGTTTTTTTAAACCTTTCTACATGCTTCTCAACATTAATAATGATTATCACAAATCTGGTGGATTTATTTAAAAATAAAGATTACAGTATTCATGAAATAAATTTTGATATAAATCATGTATGAAAGACTATTATTTCTTGTAAATAAAAATAAATGAAGATATTTATTACTGTACACGTATAAAAATATTATAAGATTAAAGCAATAGAATATTGTTATCAAATAAGAAAAATTTCTTATGAGGATATTGATTAAGTTAATTAATACGATATGTAATATTTGTAATTATCTAATATATTATTAAGTCAAAACATAATGTTGTTTTTGGAATGAGGTTTTTGGCGTCAAGAAAAATGAGTGGGCAATCATTTGAAATTTTATTATCGGCACGAGCATCTCAAAAAATCAGTTTTTAATAAAGTGCTGCTATTGAATTTACAAAAGCTTTGATTTCAAAAAATAAGTTAGTGACTACAGCAAATAAAACCTAGAAAAATGTCATTTTGAGCACGCGATTATATAAAAGGAAATAAATAGTAAATGGGATATATTTTTGAACAATCAATTCGGGACAGTCTTTTGGATCGTTTGCAATACCAAAATGACTCATTAAATGGAAGAATTAAAATGAAAAATATATAATTTAACTTGAACGAGCACGTGGTGTTTGGCCGTTCAAGAAATTATGTTCTGACATGATACATTGAAATATGCCTTGCAGATTTCATTTTAATCTTTTATTATTTTTGCTACTGATAGCCATTTTCCCCAATTAATACAAAGCCTGCATTAGACTACAGTTAAGTGTGTTTATTTACTGATTTTAGCCATAGTAAACTAAGCTTACTAAGCTAAATTATACTGTATCAAAGTTTTAAAAGTCAAAGCAAATAATTAGTTTCCCTTATTAAATTTTCTTGAAGAAGATGGAGTTTATTTCTTGTATTTATTTTTGGGCAGTTGTAGTAGTCTTTTTAGTGATTGTTTAATAATATTTTGTACCAATTAATAAAATAATAATAAAAAAAAAGAAATTCAAGATAATGTCTACTCTAACATCTCATGTTGTAAACAAAGATATTCTATAAAATAATAGGCATTTTAAATCATCATTAAACTGGCTTCGCTATTTTGTGCGTGCGATTTAATTTCAGTTATTAAATCATTTCTTTTTCTTTTTTGGCCTCGTGAGAAAAGCGCTGAATTTTGAAAATTTTACACGATTTATTAGTACATTTTCTTTCATAAAAAAATATATACATATATATATATTTCTATAGGGCGTTTTTTTAAGAATTGCAGTTTCTTAGTTGTTTCAAATTTTTTAATATTTTATACGATGGGAATTTGTAGATTCTGGGCCAAACCAAATAAATTTATTATTTTATGAGAATGTGAATAGAAACCAATGATTAATCTTTGTATTATATTTGGTCCAGATAGACCAAGGATGACGAAAAGATCACCGTTTGAATGAAATGCAGGGGATCGCTGGAAGATATGGAATTCACCTAAATACCTTAGACTGCTGAATTTGATAAACCAGATTCTGCAAATCCATATTTTAATTAAATTTTAGTTTGTCTGTGTTTAATTTAAGAAAATTTGCCGCCAAAATTACTCTACCTTTGCGCATCAGCCACTTCAGTATAAAGAGCCGAGAGAAGTTACAGCACGGAATGCACTCATATAATCATAGACGTTATAAATATGTGTCATGATGTTTTCGAAAATCCCCGATACCGAATGTGTATGATTCTTAAGATTGAAAATTATGATAATTTCTGAGAATTAAATGCACATTTTGGATCCCTTTTTCATTATTAACAATTTATTACAATTTTATTGCTTTCAAATGGCTTTATTTTATACAAAACAAATTTTTCGCGGCGTCCTGGCGCAGAGTCAGCGCATTTTCCTTGTGATCCGGACGCATCGGGTTCGAGTCCCGGTTAGGCATGGTTGTTATTCTATGTTCTATCTCCGAGGAATGTGCCCCGATGTAAAGAGTGTGTAGTTAAGTCATACTCTTGACTCTAGTTGGCGCTACTTAAAAACAAGAGACCCTTATTCAATTAAAAATCGCTGACAGCTTGTCAGTGCGCTTATCTATGGCAAATGTCATTAGTAACAACAACAAATTTTTTTACTTAATTTCACTTATTCTCGAAAAAGCATTCATCAAAATTTTTGAGTGACTTGAGACATGCTGAAATTTTGAAGTGGTTTCAAAATATAATTGAAAAAAAATATTTCACATTTTCCCCCGGTCTGTTTATTCACAACGGTAAAATTTCGACGACATGTAATTTTTCTTCTCATACATTTTGTCTGTTTAAAATGATGGGAAGAACAATGGCTGCAATCCAGTCATTCTTTAGCAATTAATAAATTCAAATTTTTCATTGAAAATATTTTTTCTTTTAAAATTTTTTTTAAATTGCACCAAAGTAAATCAAGTTTAAACAAATTTAAGGCACTTTTGAAAAACAATAAACCAGTTGTGGAGTTTATAATGAGGTTTAATTAATTAAAAGTCGAAAGTAAATTTACTCAGCTTTATTTCTTAAAATGTCTGTAATTCAAAAGAAAATTATTTAAAACATTAATCTATTTAATTCATTGAAAAGTAGTATTGTATAT
>JAOUZG010026324.1:1423509-1450074 GCA_026289955.1 Argiope argentata | reverse complement strand
TATAGGTTAAAATATTAATTAATTTACAATCATGATTTTTTTAAAATCTAAACACCAACTAAAATATTTAGACAATTCAGATTTCAGTGGGGGGTGGGGGGTTTGGGGGGGGAGGTTAGAAGATTTAACTCATGTAGTTAAAAAAATCGAAAGAATTGATAAAGTTCTAACTATATGATTTTCCAGATTGATTCATCTAAATTCATTCCATATTGATTTATAAAAATTATGAATTCTGCTGTTAGTGTGAAATTACAAATTTGAAGAGAGATTGCCGTTCTAGACTAACTAGTAACGGCACAAAATTACGAAATATGTCTCAAAAACGTCTTCTCTTGCATCAAAAGAAGATGCTGGGAAAGCTGAAAAAAAAAAGGCATAATATTTTTAAAAAGATCTAGGATTTATTTAAAACAAAAAGTACGTGATAAAACTTAATATTTCGTAAAGATAAAGACTTATTTAAAAAAAAAATCAAAACAAATAAACTATAACCAATACAGTTTCGGCTAAAGACAATTTAGTTTAGCTGCTTCGTTTTAGATCAGTGTTTCTACTAAGTTCCATTCCTATTACAAATTCATAAACAATTTCAAAGGAAAAAAGGGGAAAAAAAAACAATCTAGTTTTTCAAATTCCACTTACAAGCTGTTGAACAGAGTTTCGGAATTCAGCTGCCCTTCAAAATTAACTCGTCTATTGAGTTTCGTGATCGGGCTGTGCCAGTATTCAATCAAGGACAGCTGTTTTCCCGTAAGGCCAGACTCACGAATGCGGCTTGCTTCCTTCCGAAATCAATCACGGCTGACGTCTGATCACCTCACGTTTGTGCAATGAATCACGATTACTTTTTGACGTTTCTCCGTTTTCTGTAGGTGCACGGTTTCTCCGACGCAATAATGATCTCAATGGACATTTTTGTGCAACCAGATCGCATCCGTATCCTTTTTATCAAATGACTCAGTTTTGCAATATAAGAACAAACACTCGCGTGTTTTTCATTCAGTTGAGCATTGTATGTCGGTAAATACGAGACTCCGAAAGTGCGTGAAAGTGAAGTGTTTCTTATTTTAAACAGCATTCCCCAAGTTCAGAGTGAAGAAATATTTGTCTGATTGGTTTCCTTTGATTTGACAGATTAACATTCGGTTATTGAGACAATAAAAGCAGACTACCCCCTTAAAACTAGAATTTTTCACATCTCTTTAAGCATAAGATGCCAAGGATTAGTTTAGTTACGATTATTTATATTAACGAATGCTACAGAAGCAAGATGAGAGTTTTGCTGAAACGAATGCTGAAAGACAATGTATTGTGAAACGTATATCGTTAGAGATGTAGTTAATGTCTTTCAAAGCATCTTCCCAGACACAAATGCCGTTTTCCGTGGAATGAAATGATTAAGACCAGTTTAGCTGATATGTCTTTAAAAAAGAATTTTATTTTATTTTATAATGCTAGAGATGCTGATTATGAGTACATATGCCAACTGTACCTATTTGCATAATGTACCCATAATCAGTATCTCTATACACGAAACAGATACATCGTCACGATACTCTTGTTACACCAAACATGTATATCGTCAAAAAACAGGAAATAGCAAAAAAAAAATGAATTAATTGATTATGTGATAACTTATCAAATGGGAAGCAATGGCGGATTTTCGAATAAGCAGAAAACTAGGGCCACTAAATTGATGTCGGGGGTATTTCAGAGAGCTCGATTTAAAAAATATATGTACCTAGTCGTTTATACCTATTTTTCAATTAAATAAATTAGTAATTTTTTTTATTTTTTAATAGAGTTGCAGTACTATATAGCTTGAATTATTTAAAATATAAATAATTCCTTTTTAAAAAAATATATTGGAATATTATTTAATCATTATCTGATGATGTCATATCAATAAATAATATTTATATGACGTTATTATTATTTACTAAGTAGATCTTGTACTATTTTTTAAAGATATATTTGTTAGAAATTAATTATTTTTAATCATCTTTTAAAATAATTAAATTTTTATATTTGTAATTAAGGTAATATTTGAACTATTAATTATGGACAACGGTAATAATCGTATGATACGTGATGATAATAATCGTATCATTTGCTACTCACAATGTGTAATCACAGTTCGAGTTTGAGAATTCATCATTCTTTAATCATAATTCGATGGAAATTAACGATGATTATTATTTATAGAAAGTATTAACGGGTGCGGAAAAAGTAACTCGGTAAAATTCTGAATGTATATACTGAACGAACTTGGCAAAGTAATGTAACAGGGAGAGTTGATTTTTTTCGGTTTTTCCGACAAATTATAAAAGTTGTAGTCGATTCAAACAAAGGCCATAATTTTGTTTTACTGTTTGTCTTTGAAAATACTTTAAAAAGTCAGTTTGAAAGGATAAAGGAACAAACATATATCTAAGCACTTAGTGTCTGTGATTCAAACGGAAGAAAAAAAACAATTTCTTTTTGGTTCTACGTAATAAAAATCTTAAGAAACAGTTTTCCGAATATAGATCACTTTTGAAATAGTAGGTGACTACTGTTTAAAAATTCTTAATGTGTTACGAAGATACAAACCAACTCAAACGCAACCTTATTACTTTATTCAGAATCTAAAATTAAAGCTCATCCAATCGATTGTTACGAAGCTAAAAATTTCTTTCAATGGCTACAATTCAGTGTGCATCATAATAACGTAAAAAAAAAAAATTGCCGTTGATTTGTACCATTAATTGTTAGAGTGTTTGCTTTTTTTTTTCTTCAGCTGAAAGTCACTGTGAAATATAATAATTAGCATATTTGTTGTATTTAAAGGCTTCATAGGAGTAAGTTAATTTCATTAAAGATAAATAGTAAAATTAATACCCAGTGGCCAATATTTCAAAATTAGTAGACTAGGAATTGGCCTAGATTCACTAGGGTATAAAGAAACTTGCAAATATTGCTTGCCAATGGATTCTAAAACCCTCCCCGCTTTTGAGAATGCGTTAGAATGGATTTAATGTGACAGAAAAGATGTGAGGAAGGGATGTTTACATTTAACAACAAAGTAGATTCAAGAAATGTGCGTCTCACCCGTTACTGAGATAGAATCGTCAAAAAGTGGTCGTCTCGGGATACTGAAACGAACAATAGATTGAATAAAACAACAATTTTATTTTCTTAGTTGTTAAATAGCCAAATTTGTAAAAAATACAAATTTTATGAATGGTATGAAATTTTAGGATTATATTAATACTTCATCAAGTATATTTTTGACATATTCCTATGTGTTTAATTGTGTTCACTTACTTAGCTATTAGACTATTATAATCATTGAACTACTTCACTAATATTGTAAGCAAACGAAGATATCGGAAATCTGGAGTCATAATAGATAAATAAAGATCAATTATCGATAAACAAAGTTAATGAAATAAAAATATACTAACCTCAAATGAATCATTAACTGATTAAAGCATTCGCTGTCATGGCTCATTTGCGTTATGAATATCTATATAATAAGAAAGAGGCTTACTGTTTTACTATTTCTTAATTATAGTAGGGATGATAATGTTTAATTAGATTGTAGGTGTGATTCGCAGTCGACTCATGTGATGAACAGTATTTTAAAACAAGAGATATAAACTAAACATAGGCGTGTTTCGCTTGCATCAAATTCTACACTGAATTAGAAATTTTGTAGTCACTCGAATATAGGAACACGGCAATCAATGTATTAAAATTGTAAAAAGACAATCTTAATAAAACAAGTCCCCATAGAGTGTTTTCCTAGGGTCCCAAGATACCTAATAGACCACCGTTCCTATATCTTTAAAATAGAAATCGCATTAGACTTTCAGCGAGACTTTCGATCATTGAGCCAAAGTAATGTATAACATATTTCTTAAAAAATAAAATTCAACAGGTGATTGGCACTAAAAGGAATATTTCCACAAATTCTATTTCAGAGAATGTGTAGCGATGATATCACTTGCTTATATCCGGTGTCTCTTAAAAATAACAACAAGCTACTGCGTTGCGAGCGGAAGACCGATTCAGATAGCCTAGTGTTTTCGGAAAGAAGTTTTCATAACGCTTCGACATCGTTTCTTATCTCGTTTAGTGGCAATGGGAACACAGTTGACATTTTAAATTCCTCGTATAGCAAATACGAATTTTATATATATATATATATATATATATATATATATATATATATATAGTAACTGAAAGAAGAGATTAAATTTAATGGAATCACTCGTTAAATTTTCATTTTCTTTCTTTTTTTTGTAAATCAAAGAACATATTTGAAAGTAAGTACTATTTCGGCAATTTAAATACATAAAAATACATTGACTGATAGATGACTCTTATATATTTAGCTTCATGTTTCAGACATATATGAAAATTTCAAGCATTGTTCAATCTATGCACTGAATTTTATATATCTAGCATATTTCACCTTTTGATTATTATATTCACTCCCGTTCGGATAGATATGCTTCCTTTGAATTGATCTGGTTCAGAGTTGCCGAAAGCTTTCACATATAGAAACATCAGACGTTTTGTTTCTTTTAGGATATTCTTTATCCACAATGTTCACTAAGATTCAGATCAAAACTATTGAGAAAATCGCTTTGAAACAAATAGTGACACACTATCATAATAATAATAAAATATTAGCCATAATCTTCAATTTAGTCCATGATAGAAGAATATTATGAATCAAATAAAAATTGCAGATCTCAGTTCATTGACTTTTGCTATTTATTGATGATTAAATTTATTTGCTCACCGATAAATTATTAAATTTATTTAAAAAAAATGTTTGTTTCTAAAGATAGATGTCAAAACCTATGTGCTCATTTAGAATTTCGATTTTTTAATGGTGTAGACCAAAAGAGTGGAGACATTTTTTTAACACTCCGCTCGGCGTTACAGAAATCGGTGGACGATTATGTACACTGACGGAACGTGTGAGGTAATTTTTTTCTCCTCGAAGCTGGTAAGAGAACAAATTAATTTCGTTTTAGTCAATTTATTTCTTTATCCTGTCGAAGAATTGATTGATTCGACCTGTATTGGGAATCCGTTTTATGAGCTCTTTGAATTCAATGGTGTATTTTATCAAATAGTAATTCTTTTTTTAATGCTCTCTAGCAAGTACACGCCCCCTTTTTGAATTTCTTTCCAGCAACAGTCCAAGATTATTTTTTTATATTGCCCTACTAACGATCATGAGTGGATCTAAATGTTATATGTGTATGATATGATCGAAATGTTATATGAATTTTATCCATATAACCATATATTCATTAAAGAAAATAGAGTGAAGATAATATCCAATGGTGCAATAATTTTTTTCGCCTGAAAACAGCAATTTTTTATTACTTATAAGCCGTTTTTGAGCACCAATTAATTCGCCGGAATTATTGTTAGGCAATTATTTCAATGAAATCTTTTGTGCGTGCATTGGCTTCAATCCTTTTACCAGTAAAATAACTTTGAATTAGGAATTTTGTTAGGCCTGCGTCATACTCTATTTGGAAGTCTTAACTGAATTCCATACATTATGTTATAAAGTTCTTTGACAACTCAATTAAAATTCGATCTTTAAACGTTTGAGTGCAGCAAAGCGCTATTGCGCTTCACTTTCCGTAAAGGTAAGTATTCTTCCGCACTCAAATGGTTAAACTGAAATAAAAGTCTTTTTAACATTAATGAATTAAATACCTTATTTGTTGAATCAAAGCATATTCATAATCATTATTAAAACACAATATGTGAAATCATTTAAAGGAAGTCTTTTTTTTGGTTTATTCATTGCCTACGCTATTTTGAGCTTCAATTATTTGTTGTTTTCAATTATTCAAAAAACCCTAATGAAAACATCATGTTCCCACATGATAAAATTTCTAATAGATATATTTACAACATTAGTAGATTAATAGTATAAGCATTTATATTTAATAGTGGATATTTTTACATACATTCGTAGTTTTTAATTATTTTTCTCTTACGAAGTCAATTATATCTTATATGATATATAGGTATTACATAACAATATACCTTAAAATGAAAAGAAGAGAAAAAATATAATTATCTTTCATCCTAAGTATTTGCCTATAAACTTTCGCTTTAAAAGTGAGTAATAGAATATAAATTGTGTCTTGCTTTTGTTTTTAATTGAGAGAAATTGTTAACATATAATTTCACAATACATACACAGAACACAATCTCTAAAAATCAAAATTCTAATTTAAATGTCTTACAACATCAATTTAAATACGTTGTCAGTGCTATTAAATAATTTCCAACATGAAAACTGCAATTAAAATGCAATAAGATAAAATTAAATTAACCATATGACAAAAGCATTTGGATATGGTATCGTATTTGCATAATTACTTGAATTTCAAAAATCTGTTTTCGTATTCTTTTAAATTAAAAAAATTCTGCAACAAAAAAAGAAAAAACACATACATTCTGGGTTACAATTTGCAATCGAAACTCAATTTAAGAATGGAATATGAACAAATCTTATCTATCAAATCTAAAATCAAATATTGCATTGCTTTGGTTTAGAATAAGCAAGCATTATTACGATGTGAATATAAAGAAAAAAAATAATACTATTTCGAGCAATACACCAATCTTAACATTTAAATAAATTTTTGATTGAAATGAGAATTTCAGATTTGTTTACAAAACAACAAGAAAATCAAGGTAAATATAGAAGATAAAAAATTATTGAAATATGATTAAACTTAAACCCCCTTTAACTTTGAAATATGATTTAAATAATTTTAAAATTTTATATAGAGAGAGTTTTTATCAGAATACCTTCCAAAACAAATTCACATCCAAAACTATTAGAAAGCCTGCGATAAGATTCTCCTGGCTTATTTTATCATTTTATTCCATTTTAAATTTACAATTGTATTTTATTCGATTAAATTAATTGTGTCCTAACAAACTAAAGTATGGAAACAATTAAGCATTAATATATTTTGAAAGCTAATAGTTATTCATCGAGACAATAAACTATTCAAATGGAAAATAATTTTAAAGTGTTGTCTGAACTTGTTTCACAGAACAAAGATTCAAAGGAAGATTGAGAAAATCTATTTTATTCAAGTTTACTGTGAACACAAGCAATCTAATGAATCAAGTTTACTGCAATAATTGCTATTGATATATGCAAACCAGGGAATTGTATCGTCCACAAGTTCTATGTTTGTAAAAGTTTTTATGGCTTTAAAAACTGAGTCCAGATTGCTCTTCTTTTATCTTTAACAGGCCTTCGAATTTTCAAAATTATCACTTTTGATCAAAATTTAGAGAAACGAAACTTTATAATTTGTTTTCTAATTTTAATATTTTATGTAATGTACTTGCCGACGGTACAAGAATTAATCTATATCATTCTCCTAGAGGTATGCTTATAACAAATTGAAGACCTTTGTATTAAATTACAAGGATTTGAAACATATTATCATGATACATATACTTTATAAAGTGTCAATGTTATCCTAATATTTTATCATTTAAAGAATTTACATTTTTTTTGTAATATTTTTTTATGAAACAAGAAAAATTTTTAATCGATAATTTGAGGTCATAGGCAACTACCTAGTTTGACTTTGTTGCAAAGTCTTCACCGTGTATTATTCCATATATTATCAGCACAGTCACATGTATCATGCCCCTTGAACATCTAGCGATAAATTTTTATAACAACATTTTTTTATGGATGTTGTTGTTATTATTGGCACTTACCATGCACAAACTTCGCCGAGACATTAGTGAGTTTTAAACAAACAAACAATTTTTTTTTTTTGGAAGAAGCGCCAATTAAGGCCAAGAGTACGACTTGGATACTCACTCACCATATTCACTTGCACAGACCCTTTTTAAGGGGTAAAATATTTCTGCGTTAGACTTTCAAAGTTTTATAATAAATTGAGACACATGGTTCACAAGACAATACGTTTAATCAAGACTACACAAATTACACTGAGAGAACTACACAAATATTCTTCCTCGGAGAGGGTTACAGAAGCGCCACCTCGTGGGCGATATCAATTAGTATATCGATATTTAACACTCCCTCCCCCCCGATGCATCCAAGGGATGCATCAAAAATTAATCTTGAACCTCTAAATTATATAATCTTTCCACAGGCCTTCTTAATGTACCATTAGAAACCTTGATTTCACAAGATTTGCCATCTCTTCCTGGAAACAAAGTTTTAATTTTACCCAACTTCCAGTTACATCTTTTACCATCATTCTCTCTAATGAGAAATACGTCGTCAAGTTTAAATTGGGAAGAAATCCCATGTATTTTAGAAAACATAGCAGATCTTAGTTTTAAAATATACTCTTTATAATACCTTTTCCAGAAGTGATCTAATAACAATAATCTTTTGTCTTTTCTTAGATCTTTTCATTAGATCACATTTTGAAGATTTAGGTATAGCATTTGGTAATGGCAAAACAGTTAACTTAGACCCAGTTAAGAAATGAGATGGTGATAGAGGATCTGGTTCCTTTACATTACAATACAAATATGTAATTGGGCAAGAATTAATCACTGTCTCAACTTCGACTAACACAGTATACAGTTCTTCATAAGTTAATGATGATTTACCTAATACACGTATTAAACAAGTTTTCACAGATCTTACTAAACGTTCCCAGAATCCTCCCCATTAAGGAGCAACTTCGATTATGAATTTCCAAGTAATACCATTATTCAAAATAAATCTAGAAACACTTTCATCATTACACAATTTATATAAATATTTCAATTCTTTATCAGCTCGTTTAAATGTTTTTGCATTATCCGAATATATTATACTACATACACCACGACGTGAAATAAATCTACGAAATGCTTGAACGAAACATTCTGCACTTAAATTTGATAACAATTCCAAATGAATTGCTCGAGTAACGGCACAAGTAATCAAAGCAATATACATTTTAGAGCCATCTTTTAAAATTAATGGTCCCGCGAAATCAATTCCACTTACCTCAAATGGTTGCGGCTTCTCAATTTGATCGGGAGGAAGGGGAGCTGAAATTTCTTGACCTGGATTAGCAATAAATTTTTTACAAAATCATAACTATGTAAGATTGATTTTATGAAACGTCTAGCTTTTAATATCCAAAATTTGGCTCTTGTTTGAATTAAAGTTTCATTAATACAACTATGAACTTTTTCATGATTATTTAAAACAATAAGACGAGAAAAATAAAAATTAGGTAATATAATAGGATTTACTTCATCTACATCTAAAAAAGATTTAACTAATCTACTCTTTACTCTTAATAAACCCTTAACATCTAATTTAGGATTAAGACCATACAATTTAGAATCCTTACCTATACATTTTTTACATTTGATACAATTAATTTCATTTGAAAAACACTGCAACTGTAACAAATTTATCTAATAATCCATAGCACTGGAAATTTCTTCAGTTGTTAAATGTCCAACTATTTTTTGTTATAATTTTAAGTTTTTCAGAAACCTAAACACATAAGCAGTCACTCGTAATAATTTAGGTAAATTGCTAAATTTTTAATGTCAAGTATTGGTTCCACAATATCAGCATTCGTAGTTAGTAAAATAACACGTACTTCAGTAGAGCCACTTAAGGGATCAGGGTCACTGTCGTCATTAGAAGACACACAAGTCATATTTTGTTGAGTTAGCCTTGGCGGACCATGCCACCAAACTCGATCATTCATCAAATTTTTAACACTGAGACCTCTTGTGATTTTATCTGCAGGATTCTCGGAGCCAGGGCAATACTTCCACACTTCAGGTGGTGTTTTTTCTTGGATTTCTGTCACACGATTCTGTACGAAGGTCTTCCATCGACGAGGATTATTTTTAATCAAATGAAGCACAATTTTTGAGTCTGCCCATATACAGACGGAAGCGTCAGCAAAATGTTCTCGAACTGAAGCAATTAATCGGGCACCTAATAATGCAGCCAAGTTCGAGTTCAAGTCTCGGTAAAGACAACTTTTTAAGTAAAGCAACTCTGCTTTTGGAGATAACAAATACAGTTTTAGTCTCATTCTGGTACGGAAACTTGAGATACACAACAGCCCCATAGGCAGCCTGTGAACTGTCGGTAAAACAATGCAGTTCCCAACCGTGAGATGTGTCAACATCAGTGCAAGAATACCAGCGTGGTATTTGAACTTCCGGTAATTCCTTCAATTGCTCATACCATTTTATCCATTTGGATAGTAATTCTGCTGGAATAGGTTTATCCCAGTCAATACCAGTACGCCCTAAATTTTGGAAAAGCACCTTTGCTTGAATCACGTAGGGAGAAAGAAATCCTAGAGGGTCGAAAATTCTCGAGACATTTTTCAAAACAGAAAGTTTGTTTTGTTTATTTTCCTGTATAAATTCAATTATGTATTCTGCATTAAATGAGAAAACATCATTATGAGTGTTCCATTTGAGTTCCAATACCTTTGCAGGTTAATCACACAAAGGCACCGATTCTCCTTGTTTTTGTGTCTCGTATTCCTTTCGTAGTTCCACTTCGTTAAGTTCATTGAAGCCTTTTTCATGATAGCATTAGCATTGTGATAGACTTCAATAGCTTCCGTTTCGGTATCTGTTCCACAAATGAAGTCATCAACATACATGTAATTACTGAGAAGTTCTACAGTTTTCGGATATTCACTTTCAAATTTCTTTAAATGATGTTTGATGCAAGCACCGAGAAGAGAGGAGCTGGATTTAGCTCCGAACACCACACGGCACATCCTGTAAATCTGAATCTTTGGATTCCATAAATTCGAATCATCGTGCATCCATAGAAATCGCATGGCATTCCAATCTTCACAATTAATTGATATTTGAAGAAATGCCTTTTGAATATCTGCAATAAAGGCAATTCGATGCATTCTAAATTTCAGCAAAACTTTCAAAAATTCAGGAATAAGATTTGGACCTTGAAGTAAACAATCATTTAACGATTTCTGATTTTCCTCTTTTGAAGATGCATCATAAACCACTCGCAATTTTGTAGAAGCGTGATTCTTTCTAAAGCACTGCTCGATGAGGAATGTAATAGGTTCTTTCACTTTCAGTTGCATTGGGGTCTACCTTTTCAACAATACCATCTTTGATTTGATCTCGTATAACTTGTCTACATTCGTCGAAAAAAAAATAAGTTAGAGCGAAATTGCTTTAATAGATTAAAAAATCTTTTTTCAGCGTTTACATAATTGTCATGTAATGTGACATTTTCATTAATCCAAAGCAATCTAACTTCATAACGGCTATTTGCTTTCTTTATCGATTTTTCAAACAATCTTAAAAGCCTTTTCATCTTCTAACTGCTCCTCGAGGCAATCAACACTCAAGGATTCAACATTCCAAAATGATTCCAATGCTTTTGACAGCTTCTTCTCAAGCAATAAATTAGAACAAATGGTATCCGCCGAGTCCAACTCCGAAACAGAAAAGCGACCTTGATTACACCAGCCAAAATTCGTATTCAAAGCAACAGCCTGGTCGTTTATTCTTTTTATTTCTTCTTTCGCTATTTTCCATAAGGGTGAAACCAAAAAAACAGGTGCTTTTCATGTCCACAACTTAACAATTTTTTTCTAGCCCATATAGGGGGTAAAAAACAATGATTTTTGTTTTATCAGTTAGAAAAAACAAAAGTTATTTATATTTTAGGAAGTTTATATTTAAAATTTATTTATTTTATCTATATTGCTTTATTTCTTTGTTTCATAAGCGGCAAAACAAGCTGTCTCAATGAGCATGAGCCCAACTTTGAAGCGTATATACTTTAATATTTTACTAGTTTCCAAATTATTAGCTTTTTTTAAATGATTAATAGCTTTAGTAGTTTTATAAAAATTTCCAGATTCATTGAAATCTTTATTTTTTAAACTACTTTTTAAATTTTTATTTTTGTCCCATGATAATTGTAACCTCTGTTACTAAATCCTTTTTCATGAAATTAAATAACTTCAAAATCCACGAACAGAGGTCACTACCACTTTATATTGCAGGCAAAGGTAACTATAAGAGAACTTAAGTGCCAATTTGAATTTCTTCTTCACATGTGGTGGTTCAAAGGCAAAAGATTTTGATTACAAGGTGAGTGTGTTTTCTCTGTGTAACCTCTGTTATTATAGTTTTATACTTATTTAATGTTTTAAAGGCTCAAATTTCTTATTTTATATATTAAATAAGATAAAATCTATATAAAAAATACAATTTCTGTTCATTTTTTTAAGAATATATGAAACTAGTGATTTTTTCCCCTTTAAATGTAACCTCTGTTACTAGTAACCTCTGTTACACTTAATTTGTAACAGAGGTTACACACAAGTAACAGAAATTACACTTTTCAGTAGTAAATAGTTTGTATTTTTCTGCAATTCATTAGAAGTTGAATTTTAGGTATATATGTTAGCTGTACTACTAAGATGTGTAACAAATTGTATTGTTTGCCTGTAATTGTAAAATTTTATTCTATTGTGGCATAGAAAGTTAATTTCAAGTATGTTATAAGGTAAATATAATGGAAATTGTACTTTATATTATAAATATAATATATTGGTCTAGTTATAGTTTATAATTTCTTGATGATACATCAATAATACTTTCAGGTATCAAAATGCATCCTAAGAAGAATGGTGACACAATGGTCCTACAAATAGTGAAAGAGACTCTTGTCTTTGTGAACTGCACGAAAATGTAAATATGAAGGTCATGAAATTGGCAAGTTTAAAAATTTGTTCTGATTCCGACATTAATAATCTTGTTTCTTTGATCGTATGCTACAAAGCAAAGAAAGATTGCATGTATAGGAAATGCAATAACTGTATTTCGAAAATAGTACCACTGAATAAGAAAAATGATCATAATATCATTACTTGGTTTGAGTGGAACAGGGTTTTACAAGAGATACAAAGTAGTACAGGGGAGAAGAAAATAATAAAAAAAGTGATAAAAGAGAAAAAAAGTGGATCTGAAGAAGACTTATGCAAAAAATTTCAGGTGGAATTAAAGAAATTTTGCAAACATGCTTTTAATATTAAACTCCAATATGCTGCCTACAGACATTGTTGTGATAACCTGAAGACTCATGAAGCTATGATTCTCATAGATTTTTCACAATTTTACACATGCAAAATGGGAAAAGAGATCCAAAGTTATCATTTTGGTAGATCAAAAAACCAAGTAACTTTGCATACAGGTGTCCTCTATTGTAGCCAGTCTGAACCCATATCTTTTTGCAGCATTTCTTCAGATCGAAGGCATACTCCTGCTGCAATATGGGCACATTTCGAACCAGTTTTTAAAATGATAAGAAAAACATTGCCATCAATCAAAGTTCTTCATTTTTTTCAGATGGACCTACTACCCAGTATCGTCAAAAGCAAAATTTTTATCTTCTAAATAATCAATTATATTATTATGGTTTTCAACGAGCCACATGGAACATTTTCGAGGCTGGCCATGGTAAAGGAGCAGCTGATGGTGTGGGTGCTGCACTAAAGAGAAAGGCTGATAAACTCGTTTCTTTTGGCCAAGATATTACAGATGCAAACCAGTTTTTAGAAGCTATGAAGGGATCAAAAATAAAGATATTTTTTGTGGAAGAACAAGATATAGATTTCATTCAGCAATCCATACCCATAAATTTAAAAATACTAAAAGCAACGATGAAAATCCATCAGATAAGTACAGTGCATAAAGCTGGTAGCCTATCGTATAGAGATCTAAGCTGCTTTTGTGGTGAGCAGCATGGTTTTATTCCTGCTTCGAATGCCAAAAATTCGACCTACAAACACATGCAGATGAAAAAAATGAAGTAGAAGATAAGACTAGTTACCCAAATGAACATTTAGAACAGCCTGGACCTGTCTTAATGGAAAATGATGACAGAGAAGTCACTTCAAACAAAATACATAAAGGAACATTTTTGCTTGTTGAGTTCATATCTAAAAAGAAAACTATGAAATTTTATTATGTTGCAGTAACACAGGATGATCTGGAAGATGATGGTGAAGTACGGGTGATGTTCTTGAAAATCTGTGATGGTACAGGAACCTTATTTAAAGCAGTTGATACAGACATTGCGTATATTAATTTTGAGCAAATAAAAGACATTTTGCCAATGCCAACAATAGTCATAAAGGGAGATAGATTGTTTTACAAGTTTCCGTATTCAATTTCAGTCTTTGAAAAATAAATAAATTATTTGATGCAAAATAAATAAGTTAAGTGAAACTTCGCTGTAAATTTCTCTTACTGCATGTAACTTCTGTTACCGAGTGTAACTTCTGTTACTGAGTGTAACCTCTGTTACTAATAACTAATTATTAGTTTTTTTAATAATAACACTTGCAAATTGTCAATACTTGTTTGCAAACAAACAAATTCTTGAAGTTCTACAAATCTAACATAAAATTAATCATATTCTGAAGGTTTTATAAGGAGAAATTGGAAAATTTGTCATACATATTTTATCATAAGTAACAAAAGTAAGAAGTTATCATAATTATTTATAATTAATATTTTTTTAATCAGAAAAAAAATTATTATTTCAGGCAAAGGACCTGAAAGGTAAGTTAATATATAAAAATCATGTTTTTATTGAAACACAATCATACTAAATTGAGTAGATGTTGTCCGGTAACAGAGATTACAATTTTCAGATCAAAATCATTTTTGAAAGCCGATATTTTTATTTTTACAGTTAATTTTTCTATGCTGGACATGATTTTGTATATATTACACACATATGAATGTAATAATTTCACAAACTAGTAAAAACTGCATCAAAAAATTCTCACTTGAATTTTTTTTGAAAAGCACTTGTTTTTTCTGTTTCACCCATAAACAATCTGCCACTATCAGAATCGAAATGGATTCTTGATCTGCGCTGTGATGAGTCATAAGTGGTATTCCAAACTTTAATAGGTCAGATTTTATGCTTGCATCCGGTGGTTTAAGTTCTGCAGTTGTAATAATTGGAGTTTCGATCACATCAAGCGCGATAAATTCCTTTGGATGGTTTATATTTCGTAATGTTAATTCCACTTTCCGTCGGCGCCAATGTTTACTTTCATTTTCCCCAAATGTATGAATGTTTAGACTAGAATAGCCTTTCGATCGGAGTCCTATTTCTTTAGAAATGTCTGCTCTAATCAATGTAACATGACTTCCTCCATCTAAAAGGCATCTTAAAACACAATTATTTCTTTTACCTTCAGCAACGGCATAAACAGTTTGAAGTATGACGTCAGACATAATGGTTGTGGCAGAGGAATGAGAAATGGTGTCGGATTCTTCTTTTTCGGGAATGCGAGATGGAATAAGAGCATTCTGATTTAAACATACAGATTCGTGGTGTGGTTTTGCACATTTCTTGCAATATAAATGCTTCTTTACACAGATAATTCCTAAATGTCGGGAACCAAAACACAAAAAACATTTTCCGTTTCTTTTCAAAATTTCGCGTTTTGTCTGTGCATGCGATTCTGCACATTGGAATTTTCCATGGTCGCTCTTATTACAAAATATGCATTTATTATTCAACGTTGATAATGCAAATGCACTCGCTATTTTCGGTTTAAATTCAGGGTTATTCCATGAATTCCCGCCTTTTCTTATATCTTGTCATTGAAAGGGTCTCGAATAGTTCGTAAGATTTGCAGCTTCACGGCAATTAATTTCTTTCCTCAAAAATTCCATCAGTTCTTTAATATCAAACTGCGATATTTCTTTCCGATTTCGGTTGAATTCAAAATTTAATTCTTCTGGGATTTTTTGCAAAATTATAGGACAAAGTAAATTTCCATAGCTTCCGGAAGTAACATTTAATGATTCTAAACTTCGGATAAGAATTTTGCATTCATCAAAAAGTTTCAGCAATGCTTTAACGTTTGATATGTTTCTAACAGGTTCAATACATAACAATTTGTTCATATGCAAACTAATGACAATATCTTGTCTTCCGAAGCGATCTTTTAGTATTTCAATCGAAGAATCGTAATTTTGATCACTAATATTAAATCCAGATATAGCAGATACTGCGTTATTATTAAGCAAAGATTTTAAAGACACAAATTTTTCGGTTTTGCTTAAACTTTCATTGTTATGAATAGCACATTCATACCGATTCCAAAAATCAAGCCACTAACTTGAATCTCCGTAAAAAATGCTCATTTGAAGGCGCGGCATTTTCAGCACTTTCGTTTCAGGAACAGTTCGATTCACCGAAGCTTCGCTTTGAGTAACGACTGCGTCACGATTTCCGGAGCGCTGATTTATGTACCTTTGAAATCTTCCACTCCGAAGAATTGCTTGTTCCTGATATTCCTGACTTTTAACTATTTTTTCTTCCAATTTATCCACGGGCGTATCGGTTTCAATTTGTGAGTCCAAGAGTTTCAGTTCCATCATTTTTGCATCCAATTGACCACTGCAATCTCGCAAGATTTCAACTTTCTCCTCGACAGTAATGTCCGTTTCTAAATAATTGACTTCAGGACCTGTGATGTCAACTGTTATATTTGTGTACTAATAGCGATCCTTTGTTCTTTTTTGACATAACTACTTAATACATATTATTTTTTCCATTCTTTTTGAATTGTCTGTGTTTTCGGTGACTAAACTTCCAACTTCATTTTGTAATGAAGTTGAATCATATACACAGAATGTAATTACTGTTCGCAGCGATGTGAAAAATTTAGAATTTTTAAGAGACAAAATAATATAATGATAAATTCCCTTTTTTCTAACAACAAATATTTCTTCATGGAAGATTTAAAATAATTTGTATAATTTTTCAAAAATTTATTTTTCAGGAAAATTAAGCATTTAAAAACTAATCTTATTTTCAATTGAAAAAAATCTGGCGCCGCATTTTCAAGGCCATTCCTTTTTCTCTAATACGGAAGTTGAAAGGGAAGCCAACTTTCATTTATCAATTTTTTTTATTTTCATTCGGGAAAATTTCAAGGCTTTTTAAATGAATTCTAGATTTTTTTCTTTCTGAAATAAACTTTTTACAAGGAATTTTTTTAGACCAAACTTGCTACATAAGCGTTAATTTGGAGAAAATAATATAAATTATGTTGCGCTTTTTACAGATATAGCTCATGAATATAGAGCAGATAGAAAGCAGCACAATTTGAAGCTTATAACAGTCGGCTATTCAATTTTTTAAAAATTTGAATGTTTTTTTTTAATTCACGCCAAAAAATTCTAGCTAGTTAATTTTTATAATAGAGGGCGCCCTGGTGTAATTTTAATTCGTTTCCAAAAGACGGATAATTAGAAATGTTTACAAGTGAATAAAATAAATGATACAAAGAAAAATATTTTAATTGATGCAGATATATTTTTTTGTTCACAATTTCTTGTCAATTTTTAATTCCAATTCGTGTACGTCAATTTTCCGAATTTCTCTATCCATTTGTAGCATTCTTCTAAAATGTTCACATCACTGCGTCAAAAAATTTGGTTTGGAGTAAATGTTTCCACTTCATTATAAAATGGTCGGAAGATTTGTCTCTAAAAACAGAGAAATTTCATAAAGATTGAGAAAAAGAAACTGTATGAATTTCTTACGTCTAAGACCAGAGAAGCGCTGCGCTAATCCTTAAACATCACATTTCATGACGTAGGATGAGTCCAACCAATCAGCTGGCTTAAATTTTTGTAAGGTTCCTATCAATGTAAGGTACTTTATATGCCACCGGGACGCCCATCTCTCTACCATTATACCAAGGCACCGGCCTTTCTATGGATTCTTAGCACAAAAGAAAATAAAAACTCGTTATTATTCTAACGAGTAACTTAAATTTCAAGTTAATTACTGAATCATCAAAAATAGAAATAAACGCTGATATAAATTTTATTTGAACTTTCCCAGCATTGAGTTACACTCTTTTGATAAAATTGAATAGTAGAAAAAGTTAGGAATTAAAACCATAAAAGTAAACTAAGATAAATATTTAATGCATTTAAATTGACATAATTCTTTCAGAGAGTTTAAAGTATGAGTCAGATGTCAAAAGTTTAGTCAAAAACGTCTTGATTTACACCGCTACCAGATCTTATTTTAGTTTGACCCCGTCACCTTCCTATTCCACATTTCCATCACGTACGGAGAGCGAAGCAAACATCTAAAGCGGTCAACCAACTACTTGTCTCCAAACTGTGGAAATAAAATTAAAAAAAAAAGTGGCATAAAGAAAAATTCTGATTGGTGTTCCGTTTTAAAAACGAACCCTTATCACGTATATTCTCCTTCTTCGACTAAGAGGTTCGACAGAGGTCAATGATTTCAAATTTCTGATTTCATCTAGAGGGAAGTTTTTAAAATAATGGAAAGTGTGCTGAAATGAAGGATTGATGCAGAAAAGAAAGAAAGAAAGAAAACCAGCGGAAATGTTTTGTAAATTAAAATTTGGCGTTAATCTTGGCACTATTACGAAATTTACCATCAAGACAACAATTTTTGTAAAATTAATTTCAATTAAAATACTTTCTCAAGAAAAAAGTTATTTCTATGTTTATTCATTCATTACAACATTCTTTTATGAAAGGATATAGTACGCAAGGTGGGGAAAAAAAAGGTTTTCATTAAATAAGAGGGAAAGTAAAGAATGTATCGGGAAGAAATCATTTGCTTTACAATTTTCTTTATTGTTTCTTGATATATTACTAATGGTTTTGATAATTTTTTATTATTTATTATTCCTGAACTAGCACGAGTGGTCTCCTCAAAACTTTCTCGCAAGCTGTTTAGTGGAGGTATTATTTCTCTTTCACTCTGTATTATATTTTAGCCGCTAAAACTTTGTTTAGTATTGACGAATAATATTTGTAAATTTTAGATATTTGGAAAGAATCTTATTGAATCTATGGGGTTTTCTTTTTCAATTAATACCTATTCGAACTTGTGTTTTAAACACAATTTTTTTAATGAATTGAAATCAGAATTGGACACAGAACTGTAATTGTAGTAAAAAAGTTACATACGAAATTTGACATATTCAAGTAATCGCTGTTTTGAGTTGCGCTCTTACCTGGCTTGTGAGAGAAGAGACTTAAATAAAAGACAATCCTTTGGCAGATATGATTCCGAATTTGGCACAAATCTATATTTTAGATGTTAAGTCTATATATAAAATGTTATTCATTTGGCTCTTTTGGTTTCAATAGTATAAGTTTATATTCGGGCAACCATCAGACAGAGTTCCTGTGAATGGATTTTGTTCAAAATTTGACATAAATCTACAAATGTGACATAAAGACTACATTCCAAATAACTTTAGTCTAACTCAAAGTATTTTTGAGTTACTCTTTTCACTGAAAAATAGACGAACAGACAGACATAATGAGAAATATAAAATTTGTGAGATCAGAGTGATCTGAAACGTAATAATTTGTCAAAATCACGAGTTTTGAATTGTTTGATGATCGCAATACTTTCTTTATACTAAAATTGCGAGAAAATAAAAAAATATTTTTTACTGTTGTTTTGACACATTATTTAATAATCATTAAAAAGCCTAGTTAACCTATAGATCTGAAAATATTAGAAGTTTATTTATTTATTTATTGATAATAATGAAAATTTAGAAGCTGTTTATCCGGTTGAGTATTTGAGTTCATCCGGCTGCATAGTTTCATCTTTGAGTTGAAAGAATGATTCTGAAAACCAACAAAATTTTCAGTTAAATCTTTGTATACCTCGTTAATACACCGGAAAGGGTGGTCCAAAAAAGACACCTTTTTATGCCATGATTAAAAAAAGAGTGAACCTGATCCAAACAACGCTTTCAACGTATTTAAGTAAATGCATGGAATGCGTGATAAGCATCCTTAACTTTTACATCAGAAACAAGAACAGATACATGAATCATTGATTTCATCACATAGAAAACAATGAATACTTTCACATACAGATAATACTTTTCTTCACTTGCACTACTTTAAAACGTGTTCTGTTACCAAAACCATGAAATACTCTACTAAGATTCTGTTTCAGATTCAAATGTATTTTATTTTAAAAACAAATCACACATGAAAGAAATAAAATACCACAACCCAGGAATTCATTTGTGAAACGACCCAGAATTGGTCCTTCTATATTCGGTTTTATTCTTCTTGAGCCACGGGTTTTTGCTAAGCATAGCAAGTTAATGATCATGGACTGGGTGGATGGAACATGGATTTAATGAACATGGACTGGTTTAGATTAGTCATTTATGTCATTTGAAAAATTAATTTGGAATGAGGGCTGTTATTATTTAGCATAAATATGCATATTTTCTGATCAAAAATTAAACATGTGATAATTTTATTAAAACACATTTCTATTAAAAAGGAAAAAGCTAAAAAATACTTTTTACTTAAATTATGGTATTTTTTTGTCAAAAAAATGTAAATTACAGGGGTTTTTTTTAAGAATAAAAGAATGTAATGCTGGTGCCTTTCAATCTGGGTCTCTATCTTCATTAAGGAGTTTCAGGGAATTAGTTTCATTTAGATATTTCTATTATATGAATCGCAAGACATTTAACGTCATCTGTCTAGGGGCTAATTTTTTGAAATATTCTCTTTCCACATTTTGTACTAAAAAATAAAATGTATCAAACTGAATTTCACCTATTGACTATAATAATGTTAAAAAATTTAAAGATCTCAAGCTACTCTTTCTTTTATAACTTGTTAAAATAGTATGTAATAATCATTTTTACTTTTTTTAATCTAATGAATGCAAAGAAAACGATTTGATAAATGCGAATCATGTATACTACACGGTATCAACACACTTTTTTCGCTATCTCTGTTGAGGGCACAATGGACGTTGAGAATAAGAAAAATCGACTACAACTGTCATCTTTTTGAAACAGTTGGAATGCGAGTAATAGTTTCAAAAAGAAGGATTTTGATATTCGTTCGCTGAATGTTAGAGTTTTTTTTATTGACATTAGAATATACTTCCACTTATTACATTTAGACAGCTGCAGTATGACACAACTGCGTTTATCTTTGATTGCTAGAGTTTTAAAATACTCCAAGAGCGTCTAAATTTTAGTTATAACCCAGAAAATTTGTTATTCTGTATAAACATATAATAATATAATTTTGTATGAACAAATCATTAATGGATTTTTTTTATTGAAAATTTCCAGAAATAATACTGCAATAATTTTTTTAATTTTAAAAAATGTTAAATAATTCAATATTTTGAATAAAAAATTATATTTCCTATAAAATAAAACATTCGAAATATTGTTTAGAATTAAAATATCTATCTAAAATATTTAAAACAAAAATAGATTTATATCTTATTTCAATACGCATGAAACAATTTGAAATTTTATGATATTTTAATGAATTTTTTATATTTTTACTAAAATAGCCAAAAAATTACCAACGAATTTTGGCGAAATTTTTTACAGCATTAAACTTATGTAATAAAATTATAACTATTACTCAGGAAGTCATTAGTACTCAAACTGAGAAATGTTCACCTACTCAAAAATGCATTTAACTTAAAAGCGAACAATAAACGCAGATATTTACTTAAATTTTTCTTAGTTTACTGCCAGTGTTTTAAAAATATAAAATTAGAATGAATTTTTATGAAATTTTTTCACTTGTCAAAATTCAGATTAAAACAGCAAATAGAGCATTCGTCGGGGTTTTTTTTCTACTCTCTCGCACTTAAAGTATACAAAGAGAAAACATTCTTAAGGTAAAAAAATTTAACTTAAGAATTTGAAAAATCTCAATGCTTCAGATATCCCTGAGATCAAACACTTCCCAGTTTTGGAATTATGTCTTTCTAATATACGAAAACAATAGTCAAAAGCGTCTTCAGTTAGATAAAATTTGGTAGGTTGACTTGACTCAAAAATTGAAGCTCATTGTGAAATTTTGAACAAAATTTATTGACAGAGGGTTTGCATCTGGCTTTCTATCCGAATCAAGAGAATACAATTGCAACAAAATGCAAACAGCTAAATAAAAATTAACTGGTACATAATTGTTGTATCTAAACTGAAGATCCATGTTAAGTTTTAAATTAAATTCTACAAAAGATAGATAATTTATTGTGTTTGCCTGCAAATAAATACAATAACTCCAAAACACAATAACTTAGATTTGGTGAGTGCTGTTTGTAAATATAAAAAGGAGTGGCGCTCAAGTTTCTCTCCAAGTTTCACAATTTTTATAACGGAGAGAATGAGAATAAATTTTTTAGGGATATGCAAAAACTATTCTCTCTTTGTGTGAGCACTATTATATCATCAAAGATTTTATTTCGTTTAAAATTTGTAACTGAGCATGACTGTTAGCTTTTTTTGCATTAATAATATTAAAGAAACGTTTAATTTGGCAATTTAATAATGTAGATTATCACTAAAATTTAAAACATTGCTTTTTAAACAACGATTTAAAAACGATAATATACAATTAAGAATTTAATTACCTAGTTTTTCTTTTGCCAATACCTAAAAAGTTTGATAATTTTGAATAAGATTTTGTGAATCCAAAAACTTAAAATTGTCTTAGTAAAAATAATCATGACTGCCTTCAAATATTACCTATAATCACTATAACAGGCCGTTATTCCTATGTAATTTCAGGGCAAGAATTGAAAAATTTTATCATCTGAAACATAATACTGTTAATCTCCCGACCATCAATAAATTTTTGATTATATGTGTCAGTGAATATTTTCTGATCATAAAATTGGCAACAAGCGGAATATCAAAAGAATAAACCTACTTTAATTTCAGAACTGAAAAATGCACTTTTTTTGCTTAGATTGTTTTCAAACCCACAGATTACATGTTTTTCTCGTGTTTACAAACGTTTCTATGTGCATTCCTTCAAAGAAAATAAAAGAGTTCCTTTGACTTGCATCTCAACAATGAAAGTTTTCGTTTTTAAATATGATTTCATGGAGCATTTCGGAGTTGGGTTGAGGCGGGGTCAAGGCTTTCATGCTTGGGCGAAATTAATCAAAGCTTTTGAAATAACAGGTATCCTCCTTGTAGTCTCTCAAGGTCACTTGGGTGGGGATGGACGCAATACGGGTTTGCATTTGAATAGGGCTTTCTGGACCTTGATTAAATACGAAAATATTGAGTGGGATGGCTCCAATAATTTCATAATGCCTCTTGCATTCTTTTTCTCCATTCTACCCTTTTCAAAATTTTTCACCATGGGAAAATATAAAAATATTAGCTATGAGGCCATTGGTGTTAAAACAACAACAACCATACATATTATAACATATATATAATATTTATATAATAATTGGAAACATTAGACATTAATAACAACTTTTGAATGCATCCAACATTCACATACAGCATACATGTCAAATCTCAAAAACTGCAAGTAATGAAACAGACGAAATTTCGGTCTCAAAACTCGAAACAACAGACATAAGGAATGTTTAATGACTTCAAATAGAATACAATAACTGTGCAGCTAATCTTTTGTATCATAACAAAATTCTGAACAATTTAACGTATAAAAATTTGAGAGAAATCTTCTATAGAAATTTTAAATGAAAGTTAGAAGCTGTTGTAGTTATAATAAAATGTCAACTTTCAAAAACTGCATGTAATAAAGAGCATGAAATTTTGATCTCAGGGCTCAAATCACCAGATATAAATAATGTTTTGTGATAGCAAATAAAAACCACATGCACAAAATAACTTGAGAAAAGATGTCGCTAACTTTTGCATGACTACAATGTTTTGAAAAATTTGATAAACGACATTTTGACATAACAGAAAATAAATATACAGCATATAAATTTTTAAAACCATTTTATGGAAAATTTTCTAAAACTTACGTAAATAAGAGATTTTTTAAAAAAATCTAAATTACAGTCCGTAAGACAATAGCGGAGCTATAGAGAGGTAGGTTCAACAAGCCGGCGTTCTGGCACAGAGGTAGCGCGGCCTCCTTGTGATCTGGGTGTCTCGGGTTCGGGTCTTGGTTAAGGTGTGGTTGTTCTTTTGTATACAATCTGGAAGATATATGAATGTGCCTACTTATAAAAAGGAACTGTCAAAGCGACTGTGATTAATGAGTAGCTAAATCGTACTTTTGGCCCTAGTTGGCCCTACTTCAAAACAAGAGACGCTGATTAGGCTTAAAATCTCTGACGCCGTCAGCAAGTTAGTCCCTGGCAAGTGCCATTAGTAACAAAAACAGTAAAAGGTTCAACAAAACGTAAAGGCCCCATGGCATCAGGGGATCTCACCAGCTATTATTATTTGCCTCTGCGTCAAGACGAGATTATTTTGCCAAATAAGGGGATGAGGAAAGATAAAGGAGATCATGACATTCAGCAAGAGGGTGAAAGATTATTCGCGGAATTGGGAGATGTAATAACTGCTCTCCTTTTTGAATATCACGCCTTAACTAAATGCAAGTGTCGAACAGAGTTAGTTATGGGGATCCTGAAACGTACACTCATATATGCAGATGGAATAACGCTAGTCTTTTGACAGCATACATAAAAAATAAAATAATAACAATAATATATTTCCTTACTTGGGAAAGAGATATCTGAATAGGAAAAAATTTTGATAGTTATGAATATACTCAAGTACTCAGTACACTGTTCAGTTTTAAAAAAAAGTAAATACTGCCCTTTTACAAAAATAATAATAAACAAAAAAAAAATGGGAGAGGGAATTCTCCACCCTCGAAGAGGAAAGGGAGGGGGGAGCTTCCCATACAAACATCCGGTCAGGGATCATCTTATGCCTGGACACAAATTGTAAATTATGGTTCGAGTAGAAAAATATTCAGATGGCGAAATATTTTTCTAATTTTTTCCCATATAACTAAATAATTATTAACTAATATATTAAAATTATAATATAATCATAATATACAGGGTGATAGCAAATGATGAACCCGATTTTAAAAATCATATTTTCGAAAATAATAAGCTTATTACAATAAGTGGTACATGAATTTAAAGAGAAATATACCAATTTTTTTTCAGTTACAAATGTCCGATGTGTGACCCTCTTGTATACATTCAATCTGTAATCCAGTTCGTTCCAAACATTTTGTTAAATTTGTTATCTTTGGCATAACTTCACAAAATGAAATCATTGAGACAAGATATTGCTTATGTACCGTCAATGCCGAAAATACTGCCAGAACTTAAAGAATGCATTTGTGCAGCATTCAGAACCATTGACAGAATGATTTTACAAAATGTTTGGTGTGAACGAGATTACAGATAGGAAGCATGCTGTGTGACAAGAGGATTACACATCGAACATTTGTAAATGGAAAAAAAAATTGGTATATTTCTTTTCAAATTCATGTATCACTTATTGCAATATGATTTTTTTTTAAATCGGGCGCGTCATTTGTAACCACCTAGTGTAAACATAAAAATAATATATAATAAACTATTTTTTACCACTTTTTTTAATTTATAAAATACTGTTTTAAACTTTTATTATTATTATTAATCACAATTCTATTTAAATATTTATTTTTTATGTCTACGGTTTCTGTAAAATTTTGCTGATGGCTATAGGTTGAATATTTTTTATTTTATTTCGCAAGGACTTAAAACAGGTCACGAAAAGAAAAATTTTAAAACGGTTACAGATCTTATAAAATACAAAACAAGTGCAAAAACGAAGCAAGGCCCAATTCAAAAAAAAAAGCCTTCGGTTCTAAGAAAACTAATAACATCCAGAATTGGATAAGAAAGAGTGGAATGCATCAAAGTTTGTGACCCTTCAGAAAGTTTGCAGTGGCAGTTTGAAAGGCCATTAAAGATAGATGCTATAGTCCATAAAACCATAACAAGGAAAACTTAATAACTATTATAATGCAAAATAATCTCTTGTAAAACAAGCGATCATTAACCGTGAACAATAAAGCTGCAATTTAACTACTCGCTTCATGAGTCGCTCTTCGAAATGGGAGACTTCAATCCAAAAAAAAAAAAAAAAAAAAAAACAAGTGGAAAATCACTGTTAAAGCGTTACACCACGCGTTTTATAGACCGTCATTTGAAACACAAAAGGTGATTTGATATTCGTTTTCGTTTAGCCAACAACATTCAACTAATCTATCACCATAAATGCCATCATAATTATATTGTTTTTGGCGACTTTGCATGGTTGCATATTATGTAGATCCCATTAGGAATTGAATTGAGAATTTTACGATTTCTTCAGATAAATATCACAGATAGAAATGTCTTTAACGGGGTCATTTGTTAATATGTTACATTCAAACTTTCTATCATTCATTCGGTGTTTCATAGAAATCTATTAGCAGAAGAGGTCGAATTTTTTTTCACTGCGCTATATAAAAATCAGAGCGTTTTATTGTATATACTGACATTTTTTAATCACGTTATGTGGAAACTATTTGTTCGAGATTCATTTTATAACAGAGTTGTAAATTATTTATTTTAAGGTCAATTAAATTTAATTTTAAAATATTAAAATGTGATTTTCCAAAACT
>JAOUZG010026324.1:1407006-1423109 GCA_026289955.1 Argiope argentata | reverse complement strand
CGTATATATTTGTAAAATGATGAATAATTCTGAATTAGACTGGATAATTTTGGTTTCGAATCATTAAACATCGAAAAATTAGCTAGAATTTGTATTAAAAGTCCATATGTTGCTTTTTGTGTAGTAACAAATAATTAATCTAAAAAATTATATTTATAAGTTAATTTACAGAAAATAAATTACTGCAGAACCATCAACTTTTGCTTTGCCTAATTCAGCTTAAAAAAAATGGGAAGTAAAAGTAGGAAAAAGCTTCTTTACCTTTTCCTGTCTTTAAATTAATTAATAGTTCAGAAATACAGATCTTGTTTAGCATTTTTTTCAATTATTTATTTATTTCGGAAGGGAGTAATTGTTCATTATCCCTTGAAATTATTTTGGTTACGCCTTGGTAGTGGATTAGAAAAGTACGTGACAGTGGGGCAAAATATAATGTTTCCACTTAGGGGATTGATCGGTGGTTTAGCAAGGACAAACGGCATTTTTTAGAATTTTTTTTAATTGTTCGCCTTTTTATGATATTTGAATTTAAAATTGATATTCGCTTATTAATGTTTTGTTCTCTAAGATTGCCCCCCCCCTAGGTTTTTATATTCCTACAGTCTCCCGTCTCCTATTCACCACAGATAATAGTACAAACTACCCTCTTGGATTCTAGTGTATCTCGAATTGAAGCTAAAAAAATGATTAGGTACCTTTGTTAAAATACCCCCACCCCTCATTTAACGATTCTTGAAAAAAATGTAACTTGGAGGGAATGAGATCAAGTACATTCTCCCAAAACATCTTTAAAATACGAATATATGGTCTCATATAATTATGCAAATTATATATCTATGCCCTGATTTCGGGTATAATTGTATTTCCTTCCGTTATTTTTTCGTTAAAAGGCGTTTATTTCAACTAAAACCATCATTTCAATATAAAAAAGAATTTATTGAGATATTTATGAATATATTGATCTTTTAAAATTATTATACGTCAGTGCCATCACAACTTTTTTTTCATTTGTTTTATGGCATTTTAAGTGCTAGAAGATTTATAAAGGAATAACAACATCCATAAGACGGCTTTCAAATGATGAATCATGCATACTTTTCAATCTTTCAACTTATCTAAAAAATGTGTTAAATTTTGGTGATATAATATGCAAGCATAGAAAACTAACTACAGAATTTCACTATTGACAATGTTAGAAAATTAAAAATTTAACGTAATGTTTATTGTTTTCCTTCTCTCTCTCTCTCTCTGCGTGTGCCTGTGCAACTCCAGTTCCTCCATTTCTTCTCCTGTTTCCCTTTAACTAGTAGCTAATTTTTAGACATTTATAGTGAACATTCTTTTGAATGAATAATGAGCTGTTATTAATAGCAAAACAGTTATTAATGAATATCAATTATTTCGAATTTTGTTTAAAATGGGAAAACACGGACTCTTTAGACATAGATGCTCTTTAAAATAGTTTACAGTGGCGTTCAAGCGAAGCGAATATTGGAATAAGGATATCATCCCCGAAAAAGATTTGAGAACATGAGCTTTGAAAAACAATTATGATTTTATTTCCTTTTTAGTACTGAATATGACTGCAATCAAGGAAGGTATTAAGATCCTGTTACCATTTATTACTGTGACGCATCCCTTCGGAGGGGAGTGCTCGTCACCCCAATTAAGTAAGCGGTTTCTCGCTTTTCTGTAAGATGCAGTTGATGTATTACTTTCTACATCCAAATAACATATCTTACCTTCTAAACAAAAACTGATGCATAGGGAGGTTTGAAACGAAAGCCTTAAAAATAGTGTACAGTTAAATCTTTTGGAAAACCCTTCGGCAATGCAAGCTTCGAAAATCTTCTGTCCCTTTTTCTAATTTCCAATATTGCATTTTTTTTGTAATAATTTAAAGGATTTCAAATAACAAATTTTGGAAAAAATAGTATAAAATATTTAATTATATATTATTTTACAGGAGATCTCGCGTCTATAAAAAAATTAATTAATATAAATGAAATAATAGTACTAAAAATCTTTAACACTATCTAATTGCCCTTTAATTATAGGATTGGATCTTTTAAAATTATGCTCAAAATATTTTTTAAATTTATAAAGTAATATAGATAACATTTAAAAAATGAATTAAACATCTTGTTAATATAATGATCGAAAATTTAAACAATATTTTATTTTTATTTGAATAAGTTTAAGTGTAAAGCCCATAAAAGTTAAATAAAAGCCAAAGGTTAAAATATTCTGAAAATACCTAAAAAAATATGAAAAAAAAATCTCGAATAACATAATTCTATTTAGTTTTAGAACTTTTCAAAATTTCAGGCTCTCTAGGCAATTATCTACCTTCTGTATATACTAATGCGGCCACGTGTAAAGGACGGTGATGGTTGTTTTGAAATTGATAGTGTTCCCACAGAGTTACAATTCACGGAGTAGGGCTATCTAGATACTTGACTTTTTTTTTTTAAGTTGGTAACAAAAGAAGATTCGCAAAGCAGAGTTGTTAAATTGTTCCTACAAGGATTAATCCAGCTCTGGTCTGCTAAAAGATAAAATGTCATTTGGGTGAACTAATACGTCAAAAGCAGAGAGGGGGGGAAACGCCTTGAAAATCTGAGGAAAATTCGCGAATAACATAATTTAGTCTGAGTGCTGAGCAAATTACAATTCCAAGAAACCCCAAGAACCTTGGAATGTGTCGACCCCGATAGGAAGATTTCTATTTTTTCCTTGGAAATAATGGATATGAATCTGGATTTAGCATTTCTACTTAAAAAGTACTCAATGAAAAGAATTACTTTATTTTCGACCAGGAAAATGAAAAAATAATCAAATGTTGCATGACTTGAGTTTGTTTTAGAATAGTCTATTATGTCATTGATAGAATATCCAGCTAAAATTAATTACGAAATTGTTGACAACGAAGCTGGTATGCGCGCAAATCGCGTAGAAACAGTAAGTAGAGCATTTGATTCCTATCCGTTTTAATTTTGAATTTACATTGAAATTATTGATAAAATATGTTTCCAATAAGTAGAATTTAATTTAAAAAAATCAATATTTCTTACACATGCAACTAAAATAAGCTTAATAAAAATCGAAAGAGATGACAATAGAAACATTTTGATTTGCAAAAAATACGAGTTAGATGATTTTATTTGTCAGTTCAATGCTTAACAATCTACACTATATCTTAGAGGAACACAAAATAATGGTACAAAATTTTTAATTTAGAGCATAAGATCATTTAATGAACATAACTGTGTTTAAGAGTGAAGGAATCTATAATAATCTAATTCAGAATGAATATAATCTTCTGTCAAAGTTCATTCAAAACGAATAGGTTTTCATTTCTTTTTTCATGTTTGCATGATTTCTCAGGTTAGAGAATTCGAAAACATTAATACTCTTTCTTAAACCAACTATGTAAATTTATTTAACTTCTAACTGTAAAATCATCAGTTACATCTACTTTATGCAATCAAAATGATAAATAGTGAATTCAGTAAAAAGAAAAGAGCTCCACAATATATTAATACCCTACTTTTTCAAAATTAGCCCTAACTTTTAATACTTTTGCAGCTATGTGACTTTTTGCAGCTACTTTTAATATTTCAAAATACGAATGTTATAAATTTTATTAAATAAATTATTTTACGCATTTAATTTATTTTATTAATTTATCATAATAATCATAATTAATATTTCAGTTGATATATAAATTTATTAATTAATTTTCTATTTATTAATTTATATTACATTGATTATTTTATTCAATTAATCAATTTTAACTTTTAATATAAAATATAAAAGGATCAATCTGTCTATCACAAATTACAAGGCGAAATATAATTTGACTATGTTACTATAAAAATGATGAGTTTACGAGCAAACAAAGTTAAAGCTTAAAAGTTTAAATTTTTCAATAACCGATACTAAAAGATACAATTTAAATGTTTTATTGCTATAAACTTAAAAATATCACTGTAAATAATTTTTTGTTACATTTGCAATGTATAAAATGAAAGCATAAAAATCCTTTTTAAAGCACTTGTGGATTTAATTTGAAATTTTAAAATAGTATTGCATTTGCTATATCAAAACTTTTCACTCGTTTGAATTACTTTTAAATGTTTGATAGTTACATGAATTATTTATATCAAAACTTTTTGGTTGTTTGAATTACTTTTAAATATTTGATAATTAAGTGAATTATTTTCCATTTATAAAAATTATTAAACATTAATAATTCTTTTCACATTAAAACATTTATTTAAAATCAGTGCCCAAACATTCTATTCTTCTATATATTGGCAATTAAGTTTTAATACAAACAAACAAATTATCAGCGAATGTTTTAAAGAAATAAAAGAACTCAAAGTATCGTATGTTTATAGCTACAATATCGTAAAAAATCCATATTCTTTCTACTAATGAGTTATTTCTAACCTTTACGCTGGTGCATATTCAAGTTTAATAACAAGAAATGGAAAAAAAAAATCAATTTATTAACGTAACCAAAAATAAAAACTGTATTTTGTGACAAAATTACACATAACACTTTTATAATTAATATTTGAGGCACTATAATTAATAAGCCAGATGATATCTGCAAATCAAGTCGTTTATCATAAAAAACAAATGCTTTAAGCAATAAAAGTGCTATCTTACAACAAAGTTTAACAATAAAAAAATAAATATGAATCTTTCCACTAATATAACAGTTATAAAATCTATATTTTGTGACAAAATTGACAAAAAAAAATTCAATATGCCAGACAATATTTACCAGTCAAGTTGTCTATCACTAACAAACATAACCTTTAAATAGGAAATGTAATATGTGTGAAGCAAAATACGTTGAAGTTGTTGTGATTCAATATAGATGCATTTCAGAATCATACCTACATAGTCTCAAATAAAATAGTATATCTCAACAAGAAATATAGCTAATTTAATGTAATCAATCAAAAAAGATGGATTATATAAAAAAACAGTAACTGTACCTACTTAGAAGAAATAATCCACTGACGCACTCGAACATTCCATGACAAGGTCCCGCCACCGAATCCAAAATAAGATTTTGAACGGTCGGTCAATATTTTCCAGATCGCGTCACCTACTTGAAACTGAATCCTCTGCGTTTCATCTATCACACAAAGATCGCAATGGGCAATTAACAGAATCCAGTTTATCTGCATTTATTCCCATTGTATGCGCAATCACTGATGAGAATCACAACACTGTATCCTTATACGAAGTGGAAAAAAGAGAGCTGGACCGTGCCGGAAACTCGAACACAATGCACGTTCGAAAGTTCGAATTTTCTCACGCAGACGATAAGAAAGGGTCCGGACTGACAGGTGATAGGGAAGGGAATATCTCGTACGGCGTACGCACAACCTGTTAACTAGTCCCGTAGAAGCACTTTCTCGAGGCTTGCCAACCGGCTTTTTAGGGTTGCATTTTTTTTTCTTTCTGCTGACTCTCGTCAGATTTGTTGATGTTTTTCTTTTTCGTCCGTCTCTTTTTCTGTTGTGATTATCGCCTAAAATATTTGGTTTGTTGGATTCCTTTCGTGATTTCGGAAATCACGGTTCGGTTATTCATTCTTTTATTGTTTTGACCACCGATGATTACGCCCATGAAGAGGTTCTATACAATATTATGTGTTGGCATTTGGATTCACTGAAGACGATGTGAAAATAAAATGCTATATTTTTTAAATCCCCCAATAAAAATGGTTACGCAAGGTTAACGAAAACTATGTTAATTCTTGGAAAGATTAATAAAATAAATTATGTTAAATAATAGATGAATTCCTAATTTTATTATTGCATAAAATTTTTAAGATTTTTTGAATATATAAATAAAGGCAAAATGAAATAAAATTGTTTAGGGAGAACTGATAATTCTTAAGTAAATTCGATGGAGTTTTCAACATGAAACCATATTCTCTATTTTTATACAGTTCTACATATAGTATTCAAAACCGTAGATTGCTATTTAATATCTTACGTCTTTGTGACGTAGAGTGTGCAGTATTGAATAATATCAACTTGATCTCTTCGGAGAATTTAGCCTATCTCTATATTAAGGAATATTATCTCTATAATAAGGAAAACAAGAAATCAATCCTTTTCAACCACTGATTCGAATGCTCCACTTTTTGTTTGATATGAAAGCTCACGACTTTCAAATAAGTCTTTAAAGTTTGCTTAGTTTCACTAATTAGAGCTCAGTTTTCGAATGACCCCACGCCAGTGGCTCAACGCATTTCCTTCAGAAAGTGCCTGTACCTGTCCGATGATGACCTTCAGATTTAACTATAATTTTAGCCTTATTACTATTACGATGCTTAGAACGATTCATCATGACCTTTGGAAATCTATTAAATGTCCATTTCCGCACGCAATTAGAAAATTTTATTGAAATTGTGTCTAGTATCTCATGCATAGTTTAGATTTAGATTTTAGATAATTTTGATAAAAAAAAGTATCTGATACATTAAATTTAAAAATATTCTTTTTAAAAGTTTTTATTATTATATTAATAGCAGAAAATTGTTTATAATAATTAATTTTATTTTCTAAATCTTGTTATTATTTTTCTCAAATTCATTACCAAATACAGCCATATTCATTACCAAATACAGCCAAATACAGTCAAAAATTTAATTAATTGTTTATTGATAATTAATTTATGGAAATGTTAAAATAATGCATTATTACGAAGAATGTGTAAGTTTGCAACATTTCAATCTTCTAGTACATGATTCTTAAATTAAATAAATTTTGTAACATATAAATGAAAATCAAAAATATATATACCTTCATGAAAACGTTATCTAATTGAGGTCAGTGCAAAGGATGTTTTAAAATAAAAGAATACAAAATTTTAAATTTATTGTTCAATTGCACTCATAAATTAATCTTTTACATCATAATGAAATATAAAGATAGTCTTACACTGCAGAAGATAAAGGATAAAAATACATTATGGCAGTTATTATGAATTAATATTCACGAGATACAGTTCGATGATAGAGCCGGATTCATCGTAATTTTCGATTTGTCAGATTTATATCCATTATTTTAAGCAGGCCAATTTAATTGAAATTCATTCATTCAATTTTGATTAAAGACTTGGTTGAAGATTCAACTTCGCAACTACATGACGAGTTGTAAGATATTAAACATTTTAATATTTTATCGGAAACTTGCTTAATTTCAAGTCTTCATTTCAACCAGGAATTGAATAAAAGTTTTAAATTAATTTATATTATAAAATCTAATTATTATAAAATCTCTAAATAGATTTCTTTGTTGAACTTATTTACTATTGTGCTAACATTATTTAATATATTATTATTATATGCAACTAATATTGCCACCGTTATTCATGGACTGTTAATTTAAGGGGGAAGGGCAGCACATAAAGAAAAAAAATGTAAAAAAAAATCTATTTATTAAATATTACAAAAGAGCGTTAAAATGATTGCAAAATGACAACCTATTTGAATATTTGTTTAAACCTTTTTATGTGAAAATAGTGCGGCCAAAAATAATGCATTGCATCCCAAAGGACACATGTACACAGAAAAATACATCCTGAATTAAAGACCGAAAGCAGTTACTAAAGCTGAAAGATTAATTGCCACATAGACTCAATAACTTGAGTATTTAAGTTGAACTTAATACTAAATATTGATATTTTTTTCTTAAAAGAGTGTTATATTTTCTTGATATTTTATCTCTTACAGGAATGCTGTGCTTCTTGGTGTTTTATTTCTTAAAGTTTTCTGCGCTTCTTGATATTTAAATTTTAAAAAATTGCCATGTTTCCTTTACCTTTCAAGTTTTTGATTGTTCGAATGATTCAGTACAATAAATTGATCTAATTTATGAGAAAATGTTCAAATGATGAAACTTTATCATAGAATATATTTGATAAATTTGAATTATTTAATGTTTTTTTAATAAGAAATCAAATTAAATATCATTCATCTCAACTATATTTTTAGTTTAGCTTTATTATTCATTTCATATCTAAATTAAATTAATTTTATTTCTGATTTAGTTGAGATATGAATGAATAAATTTACATTTTATTGTCAAAACTTTTAAATCTTCATTTGTGTTCTTGCAACTTTGTTCAACATTTTACACTATTTGTCAAGAGGAAATTCAGCCAAGATCCCCGAAGATCCGTACAGTTTTTAAAGGATGAGATATTAAATGCTCAGTATTATAGAAAAATGAGTCCAGTGAGTCGATGAAACTGCATTTGGTGCTTTAAAGTATTAGAAATAAGTTTGACGAGCCACTAAGCAAAGAAAAATGCAGGTCCCGTATGTGAATATGTCTTTGAATATTGAAACGCACAGAAGACTTTCATATTCATTAAGCATTTTTTTTCATTTCCATGTTTGTTTTTAAAATGTGCTTAGCCATTTAGTTTCTCAATTAAAAAAATTAAGAAGTTTAATTTACATTTTTATAATGTGGAATGATTAAATCGTCTACTTATATTTTTTACTTTATTGAAACTTTATAAAATCACTTGAATGCAGACATAGGCATTTTACATGACACTTGAAATATGAAATTTGAACTTGCATTATGCACCGCAAGTTTATTTAGTAAAAAAAAATTATTTATTTCAAATAATAAAACTCATAAAAATGTTCAAATTTTTTTTCTGGGTATACTTATTATGCTGCCGTCTTAAGCATCACTCATAATAAATTTACAAGTATAGTTAAATATCTATTGTTATTCTGTATTTAAAAGAAAAAATAAGTCTCATTTGAAAAGGCCTCCATCCTTGTGATGCCTTTAGGTGATCACATAGATTCGTTTAGAGAAAAAATTAACTCTCGGATGCTACTGATAGAGGGATTAATAATGATCTCTGCTTAGATACATCCATATGCTTTCCTCGGAAAGTACTCCAGACAAGCCGGTGTCCTGGCATAAGGGTAGAGCATCTTCCCCGGGAGCATGGCGTCCCGGTTTCGAGTTCCGGTTCGGGCATGGTTGTTCTTCTGTGTTCTATCTATAAGGTGTATGAATGTCCCCCCTCCCTGTAATAAGGGGTTCTGCAAGTGACTGTTATAAGTGAGTAGCTAAGACGTACTCTTGACCCTAATTACCGCTACTTCAAAGAAAAGAAACGTTGCTTTCGGCTTAAAACTCGCTGATGCCTCGGCGAAGCTTGTCCATGGCAAGTACCACTAATAGTAATGACAACAATAACAACAACAGCTCTTGACAATGATTTTTCTTCTTGTAGAGTCAGACACGTCATTTTCGATCACAGAAATTGAAATAATATTCTTAGGATGATATGACTTCAATAGACAGAGTGATTCTTGATGGGTTTACATCTGGCAAGAAACTGATTCTCCTGTTTATTTAACTGCGCTGCTAGTGAAAGTGTCGCAGAGTAATTGGAAATTTTTGCATTTTTATAAAAATACAATTCTTATTAGAAATAGTACACTATTATGCTGGTGACAGAAGTCAGAATCACCACTTTTGATCGCAGAAATTGGGTTCATACTCCTAAGTTGAAATTAAATTTATAGATTTATTCTTGATGTGTTTACATTTGGAGAGAATCTATTAATATCTTTTATTTGACTATGCTATCATTGGTATTGTTATAAAGTAATAGGACATTTTTATCCAAGTTTTCATTGCAATGAAACAATTATTATTGAAGATATAAACTTTTTGTGCTGGTTGCAAATTTTATGCACTAGTCTAATAAGATGATATGAAATGATGCGGTGTAGCAAAAGGTATTTCTACTACATTCTTCCTTAAAAAAATCATTTAATTTCATTAAACAAAAAATTTCATTCAGCTCAAAAGTATCGCTTTTTTAATCAAACAGTATTAAATAAGTAGAATTAAAGATATATTCATTAAGATTAAAAAATATGTAAACAAATATTCAACAGACATATTTTTGCAAACTCAAATAATCTATTTAATGGTAATGCTCCGTACTTGTAAAATCACGTCTTTGGCGCTGGAACATCTTCCCTTGGCGAACTCTGTAACCACTTCAACCTGAAAACTATATAATAACTCAGAACAATTTCTGAAACTGTCTCGCTAACACGCAATGAAATAAACGCATTTATGCAGTCCATTCGCAATTATGATTATATAAGGCATACACCTCACATTTTGGTTCTAAGCGAACTGGAGGCCAACCAGATCTTATGGACTAATTCTTATCATTAAATTTGATAAATTCTTTAAGCTAAATATGGCATATATCACATCGTGGCAGCATCAACAGCTAGCTTACGAAATTGAACAATGCCCTGACTGAAGGACAAAACCAAATGGACATTCCCGAACTTCAAGCTCAATTGGTTATGGTGCTAAATATCGAACACAAATTCGAAGAATGGAAAGATGATTACTACAAAATCATCAAAGAAGAAGATTTCCAGAAAATCGAAACCTCTCTATTCGAAGTGGATGATTTCATGCAAAAATTAGAGGTAAGCCTTAAAACCTCTATTTATAAATTAAAAACTATAAAAACTGACTTTGTGCATAATCAAAGTCTTTGATGATTCTAATATTAATGATCAGCCAAAAAAGGCATTCATCAAACTTCCAAAAATTCCACTTCCGTTTTTCAGCGGAAAATTCGAAGAATGGAATTTATTCAAAACTCAATTTGATAGCCTAATTAGTGAAAATCCTGAACTTTCTGAAAATGAAAAACTGCATTATTTACGCGGTTCTCTTAAAGGAGAAGCTAAATGCATAGAAACTGCTGATGTTAACTTTGCTTCTCTGTTTAAAGCTTTAGAGCAATGTTATGAAAACAAGAGAATTATTGTTAACTGTCACATAAATAGCATTCTAAATATTCGTCCATTAAAGCATGAATCTGGCAAAGATCTATGAAATATATTGGATGTCATTTTAAAGAATCTTAGATCATTAAACATCTTAGATTTCACGAGAGATAAAATATCCAACTCTTTGTTATTAAATATTATTCTTGAAAAATTAGATCGCGACACCCACAAACAATTTGAATTAACATTAAAAGTCAACGAAGTGCCTGAATTCGATTATTTTCTAGAATTCTTAGAAAGGAAATGGCAAATATTCAAACTAGCATTCCTACTAAATATAACCCTGAGATATCGAAATCCTTTTTTGTCAAAGCAGATAAATCTCCTAAATTGTGCATCGCTTGTAAAGCACAAACACATGCACTGCATCATTGCAATGCATTTAGAGAAATGAAATTATCCAATAGGTTAGATTTAGTTACAAAAAAATCGGCTTTGTAAAAACTGTTTAGGTGAATTCCACCCTTTCTCTAAGTGTAACCCTAAAAGTTCTTGTTTCGTTTGTAAAAAGAAACTACATCACCATACATTGCTTCATAAATATTCTACGTCGCCAATCGCGCCAAACACTTATAGTAATCGAGAGAGTGAAAACTGGCTCACGTCATCCACGCACTTTCAGGGGGGGAATCCTCTAATAATTCACAGTCAATTGAAACGCAGATGTCAGAAAACCCTCGTCTTTCCCTTTTCTGTAACGGTTATAAGAGTATTTTGATAAACACCGCCATAATATGTCAGAGATGCTTGGGGGGGGGTATAAACCCTTAAGAGGCGTTTTCGACTCAGCCAGTGAATCTTCTTTCCTTTCGTCTTCCGTGGCAGATTTATTGGGATTGAAAAAAGAAAGAATAAATATTCCGAAATGCGGTTTAAATGATGCATCATTAAATAGCAAGAAAAAATTTATTTTTATCAAATGAAAATAATGATTCGCTTTGGGAAATAGATTTATTAATTGTTCCTAATATAACTAGTTTCACACCTTCTAAAAAATTAAATATTTCGAACTTAAACATTCTCAAGAAAGTTAAACTGGCTGATCCTTCATTTTTTATTCCTCAAAAAATAGATATTCTTTTGGGCGCAGAATTATTTTTCTCATTATTGAATGAGGATAAAATAAAATTAGCAGACAATTTATTCTTACAAACTAGTTATTTCGGCTATCTTGTTTCAGAGGTTATTTCAGGCAATATTCTTTACAATGCCCCTAAACATTGTTTTTTTAACTAAAAACGTAGATAATATTAATGAAACTTTTAAACGGTTTTGGGAAATTGAATAAATAGAAACAACTGAAATTTGGGACGAGTTAAAATATTGTAACGAACATTTCGCAAAAACGTATTATAGGAAACCAGATGGTAGATTTGTAGTAGAAATGCCATTCAAATCTGAATTTTCCGCAGAAATGTTAGGAAATTCTAAGGCAGTCGCGTCTAAAAGACTAGACCAGTTATGGACACGCTTAGAACGGATCCTGCTATGCAAACGCTTTATTCAGAATTCCTCAGCGAGTATGAATTACTAAAACACATGAAAGAGGTAAAGGAAAATTCAAATATCGAAAATGGGTACTATCTCCCACGTCACGGTGTATTACGCCCATCAAGCAAAACTACTAAGCTTCGTGTAGTTTTCAACGCAAGTGCTAAAACGTCCAGTGGACATTCATTAAATGACTTGTGCAAGGGAGGAGTAATTCAGGAAGATCTTTTTTCAATTCTAATCAGATTTAGAAAACACATTTACGCATTAACTGCAGATATCAAGCAAATGTTTAGAATGACTGAGACAAATCCTTTGCAAACTGAGCTTCTAAAAATTTCATGGAAGATCGATAAAAACGCACCAACTAAAGTGTATGAATTACACACGGTGACATATGAAACCGCTTCCGCACCATACTTAGCAACAAAGGTTTTGCAACAACTTGCTCTAGAGGAGGAAGGGAACTTTCCATTGGCTTCAAAGACAGTACTCCAGGATTTTGACATGGATGATTGCCTCTCCAGTGCTTCAGAACTTAGAGAGTTTGAAAAACTCAAATCAGAACTGACACAGTTGCTTCAATGAGAAGGCATGACTTTGCATAAGTGGTGTTCCAACAAGGCTTCATCAACTGAACTTAAAAAATTTACACTTGACCGCAATTCTGAAAAAATTAAAGTCAAAACTCTAGGAATGTTCTGGAACAGTTCAAGTGATTCCTTTGCGTTTAAAGTCTGCGCCAATTCCTGCACAGATTGCAACTACACCAAACGAAAAGTGCTTTCACAAATAGCTCGCATCTATGACCCCCTCGGACTTTTGGGACCAGTCATAGCCAAAGCAAAGATTTTCATGCAACAGGTGTGGTTACTTAAATTGGACTGGGACGAGGCATTACCAACAGATGTTTCTAGACAGTGGGATAACTTCCTTAAGATCCTATAAGATAATATTGAATCTATTCGTGTTCCCAGATGCTTTTTTCAAGTTGTCTCTAGGTCTGTTGTGATACTTGGATTTGCAGACGTCTCTTATAAAGCTTATGGTGCTGCAATTTACGTACAAATTGTGTATAACTCCAATGAAGTAACAACACAACTTCTTTGTTGTAAGTCAAGGGTAACACCAACCAAAACCACCACAATTTCCAGACTTGAACTTTGCTTTTATCTACTTCTTTCAAAACTTACGCAGAAAGTCATATCTGCATTGAGACTACAAATAGACACTGTTATATTACATTCAGATTCAACTATAGCCCTCGCCTGGATAAAGACTCCTTCTAACTTGCTCAAGACATTTGTGAGCAACCGAGTGCCTCAAATTCAGGAACTATCGAAAGATTTTCAGTGGCAGCATATTCCATCAGAGCTTAACCCTACTGACTTGCTTTCCAGAGGACTTGATGCTAAGGCCCTTGCAACCAGTGAACTGTGGTTTAAAGGACCACACTTTTCAAAATTTAACGTACCTGCTTATCAAACTGTGCAAATTTCTACTGGCTCAACCAACAAACTTTATATGGATGAGCTCAAGCCTGTTACTAAATTAACATTGACTTTAACTAATGACTCTAAAATTTTAGATGATTTACTTGCTATCACAAATGAATTTCATAAACTAATCAGAATTATAGCATTTATTTTTAGGTTTGTTCGAAATTGCAGTTTTCCTGAAAAGGAAAAAGGATTTCTCAAACAAGAGGAATGCCTGAACGCTGAAAGGGTACTCTTAAAATTGGTACAGATAAAGCATTTTTCTACTGAAATCTCCGCTTTAGAAAAAGAAACGTCAGTTCCATCTTCGAGTAAGTTGAAATTTCTCAATCCCTTCATAGATCTATCCGATGGACTAATTAGGGTAGAAGGAAGACTTAAGCATTCTAATTTAAATTTTAATCAGAAACACCCAGTTGTTCTGCCAGTGCGAAATAAGCTAGTTACGCTCATTTTTCAATATTACCATAAACGAGACTTTCATGTAGGCCCTCAAGCCCTTCTAAATACTGTTCGCTTAAAATATTGGCCAATAGGAGGTAGATATGCAGCACGCAAGGTCGTTCACGAGTGTGTTCGATGCTTTAGAAACAAGCCCGTTATCTCGAACCAAATTATGGGAGACCTTCCCGCAGAAAGAGTTACTCCTAGTTCAGCATTTTTAAATCTAGGGATCGATTTATGCGGTCCATTCGAAATAAAATTTAAGGGTCTAAGAAAGGGTAATCTTCAGAACATATATATGTTGCTTTAACATATATATGTTGCTTGTATGGCAACAAACTCAAAAGTTAGTTCAAACTATTTGGAGATATTGGCAAAATAATTATTTGAGCCATTTACAACACCGCTCAAAGTGGCTGCTTAAAAAACAAAATATAACTCCTGGCATGCTAGTTCTAATAAGGGACATTCAACTTCCAATTTACCAGTGGCCTTTAGGTCGAATCATCGATGTAATTGCAGGCTCAGATGGTAATGTCAGAGTAACAGATATACGTACTGCAAAAGGAAATTTTAGAAGACCTATTTCTAAAATTTGCATTTTACCTGTTATAGATAATTTTGATTTGAATTGAAATGTTTATTTGTAATTTTTAATTATTATTCTAATTGTTTTCATTGTACAATTTATTATTGTCTTATTTGTTTTTTTTTAATAATTATGTGCCAAATTTGTGATGTAACTTTATATACATTTTTTTTAATATTGAAACATATGCATATTTCAACGCCGGGCGGAATGTTCCGTAATTGTAAAATCACGTCTTAGACGCTGGAAGTTCTTCCCTTGGCGAACTCTGTAACCACTTCACCCTGGCAACCATATAATATTTCAGAACAGTTTCTGAAACTGTCTCGCTAACGCGCAATGAAATAAATACATTTATGCAGTCCAATTATGACTGCATAAATGTAGCAATTATGATTATATAACGCATACACCGCACAGGTAATATACCATAATATTTTTTTTCTCAAAAGTGAATAAGTTAAGAACATCACAATTTATGTTAAGAAAGAAAAGGATGGATTTACTTTTTAATTTAATTAATCTACTTACATTTTAATTAGATATTGATAATTTTTACATCAAAGCAAATTCTAAAATATATTGTGAAAATATTTAAAATTAGCCAAAATAGTATCATCAAATCCTGAAATTGCTGGAATTTCCTTTTCTATCGGTATTTAAATGCCCCTATTGTTAACTTATCTCTATTACAATCTCAAAGAGTTTTTGTTTGAATAATGATAACAAACATTCAATTTATTTTTTAAAATCCTTTCAGCAATAAAAGTCATATTCTTCCATTTCTAGAAATGTAACCATTTGTTTTTTTTATCTTCTGAAATGAGAAATTAACTCATTTCAGAAGATTAATGAGAACTTAAATAAACCATTTATATGACCTATAGTTTTATCTCCAGTGCTTTGAGCAGTAATACATTAATAAGTCATAAGTTTATCAAGAAGATGAAAACTAACTTCCTAATCGACAACACAACCTCATATCAAAATTATTTGAGAATTGTTATTGGGAAACAATTTTTCGTTTTAACTTTCTTAAAATAACGGCGCAATATTTTAAATATTTTATGACTCAAAGTCTTCATTAAAAAGCATTTTTTAATTATATAAAGTATATATCAACAATGCAGAATAGTTTTAGCCTTTTTTTCAATTCCTATTATTAGTTATCTCTCTCTCTCTC
>JAOUZG010026324.1:1387318-1397435 GCA_026289955.1 Argiope argentata | reverse complement strand
TTTGTTTTATGCATTTGCAGCATTAACTTTCTGCTCTCAATTTGTGTGGCAGATTTTTGTTGAACCGATAGAAGATTTAAAGAATCAAATCAAATAAAAAAATTGAAAAAAATCATTAGCTTAATTGCTAAATAATTATATTTTAGAAAATAATAAATTTTATTAAAAACAAAATTTTAGAGTAATATTACTGGAATTAACGCTTTGTCACATACAAATGGTCAGGTATTTATTAAGTATCAGTAAGTTCACTTTGTTATTATTGTATTTATTAATATACAGCAGATTTTGAGTACGAATGATTGCTTACTATTATCTCTCAATAAATAAATAAATAAACTCACTGGCATTTTCACAAAATAAAATAATCGAAAGGCATATGCTTAAAATTTTGATGAATTATAAACGTTTTGAGATGCAAAGCTAAATCGAGCAATTTATGAAATGAGAATACCTCATAATTCGCAATGCTAAAAATCCCTCAATTCGTCATTCTGCACCCTAAATTTTAATATACATTAAATAGTAAAACATTAATATGATCTGAATTAGATTATAATATCCATAAAAGAATAAAGCGATATATATATATATATATATATATATATATATATACACTTTTCTATTCTTCATTTAATTTTGATAATTTCTTACAATCAATTCTTTTATAACTTCCGATTTTTTAAAATATAAGTATTTCATAATGGGATTAAAAATAATTTCGATACAGAATACAAATAAAATAAAATACAGAATACAGATAAAAATAATTTCGATTTTATTACTTTTTAATTTTAAAAATCATTTTTATTGTTTCAAATTCATGTTTTTCTCGAATTCTTAACAGCTAAAATGAATGCTGCGTTGAATAAAGTTGAATGCTGCAATAAGAAAAACTTATCACTCAGAACGGATCTTATTTATCTGAAGTCAAACATAATGGCAAATGAGAGATCCATTTCAGCCTGAATAGCGGTTTGTAAGTAGCAAACAATATTTCAATCAATTAATCTACGATTTTAGAAGAAAATGAAAAAGAGCTTTATTCTACTTATTTCCTGTTATTCACATTTTTTCACACCTTCAGGTAGTCCGGTAGGTGATATTCTTCAACAATAGGTCGTAACGTTTTGGCCGAGGCTACTGGTGAGTTGGGCCGAAGACAAACTCAGGTCTTGGAGAAATAAAAATCCATTTATTTCCAGCTATAATAAACATATATTTCACACAGGTACACCTTCTCGATTAAGTATGTTACAAACACATAGGTAATTCAGTTACGAGATCCGCTAGGGAAGGGTGCTATGCTTCAGATAAGTAAAGAGTCTCTTTCGGAGGTGAAGAAATATGATGGAGTTCTTGAAACTCCCGCAAGATTCAGCCCGAGGTTCGGGATTCTTTACTCGTCGATTTACTTTCTGGGATTTCCTGACACGTAAGGTGATGAACTGGCTGGAAGAGCAACTCAGAAGACAAGCTGTTTAACTGATGGGAGGTTTCTCCAAAGCTCAGACGAGCTTTCACACTTCAATCAGGTTGCTGAATGGTTCAAAAGTTCCGATGAACTTCACGTGGGCTCAGCTACAGGGCGCGGCTGCCTACGTCACACCAAATTCTCTCCTGAAGAAGCAAGAATTCAGCTAGGAATTCTGTGAATTCCAAGCTGAATTCTTGCTCTAATCACTAGCTGTCGCTTCGTCAGTCGGCTTCTTTAGTCGGCTCGCTCGTCGGCTCCCCTTTTTATTTGGGTCCCATAGGCCGGCCTTTGGTGGCAAATGACCAATCAGGATAGTTCCCAACTTTCATTGGATCATCTGACCTAAGTTATCATTCATCATCTTTCATTGGATAAGTGAACTAAGACCCACGAGAGAGAGGAAAACCGCAAAGAGATGTGTTGGCTCCGTCTTGTCTGCTGTATTCTTCTCTAGAAGAATGAAATTCCATCTGCCACTGGTCCCCATTGTGTCGGCTCTCTTATCTATTGACAGAGATACATCTGGTTTTTTCCTTCGATGTCTGTTCCAAACACAGGCCCAGTTCAGTGCAGACTTCACAAGTCGCTCAGACACATTAGCTTGACCGCGGCACTTATATTTGAATACCTGGTGTCTGCATTCTTCGCATTTCACAAATTCCTCCGCTATCTGTAATTTCCAGGTACAAAGAATTCCTTTCCTGTGGTAACTTAGTTTGCTATATTCCTACTTGTCGCTTATCTGAAAACGTAACAGCCCCTCCCCCCTTGGGAACAAAATTTTCCGACAATGAAAGAGGAAAATTTTTACAATTGATACCAGTAAACTTAACAATGCTAAATCTAGAGGCAAAAATTAATTCTTAAAATTAAACATAAATAATATTACACATTCATTTCCTAGAATAAAGGACACAAAACACAACACAACAAAAATATAAAGAATAATATTTATGAATAGATGACATTTTCTAACGAAGAATAAATTTTGTTATGTTATCTCATCTCTATGGCCGAATGCTAAATTTATTCAAAGTTCGCTACGGCTCAAACTGTCGGCATTTTGATAGAGTTTACCTGTCGGCATATAACACCGGTTTTTGAATTAACTTCCGTTTCAATTCCTCAAATGCTCTGTTGCACTCTTCGGTTCAGAGTATTTTTTTTTATTTTACCCTTTAGTGCGTTTGTTAGAGATACCGCAAGTACCCAGAAATTCCTTACAAAACACACATAATAGCCTGTTAATCCTAAGAAATCCCTAATCTGGCTTTTCGTAGTGAGAATAGGAAAATCTACAACAGCCTTAATGTTAGCTTCGGAGAGTGTTCACACTCCTCCATTGAGTTTGTGCCCTAAATTTTTTGGTATGACTCTGAACCAAACTACATTTTGAGGTTTTAATAGCTAATTCTGCACCTTCTATTTTTTCACATACTTACGATACTTTGACATGAATCACAGTCCCGAACATAATTCTCAGAGTCATTAACACAATTCGGCCAAAAGTAATGCCTTAAAGTGATCTTTGGTTTTCTTCGTCCCCAGATGAGCGTAAGTGGTTTTATGACACAACGCTAGAATTTTGCCTCGTTTCCCAGCTGGAATGAACAGCTGTAAATTAACATTCTAAAACTGATCTTCGTTTCCCCTGAATAATAGATCACCCCTCTTTTTAAAAGGTCCCTTTCTTTCCTTCTCTTTTTCCCAGCTCATCTTCAGGCTAACACAATCCTTTTGTTGAGTTGCGAACAACGCTGCGTCTATCTTGATGAGACTATCCAAATCTTTCCCCGCCAGTGGCAAAAGCAAGCGAGTCAATTCATCCTTCACAATAATGGAAGGGCTACTTTCTTTCTTTTGACCCTCCGTTTGTGGGTTCTTAGGGGTCATAAATGGAATTTTTTGACCCCTCGTTATTTTGGCATTTAATTTGGGGATTATTCTTTGCTCTTCAATTAACTTGGCACTCCTGTTCCCTAAATAATAACCCATGTTTAGATCGGCGTCAATTATTGCTGCTTTCGTGATTATTTTCCCAAATTCTGGGCTCTTAAGTTCTATCTTCGTGCTAGAGAGGCAGTTTACTGTTTATTAAGGGACTGCTTTATCCACACACTTTCTCCTGTCAGATCCTCGGACTTGATGTGGTTGCAACTCACTAAATCAATTGTCGCTCCCGTGTTCCGTAACACTGACATTTTATTCTTATCTACAATAGCCTTGCTCATGTAAGGCGCAAAAGGGGTTTCGGAGAAATTCCCCATCCTCACGTGATTTATGACCACAGCGGACATCTCTTTTTTCAATTGCGGACAATTAGGCCTTAAATGTTCTGTTGAATGGCAAACGTAGCAAGCGGCTAATTTCCTGCGTATATTCATTAGCAAAGGAATATTTTTTAAATTTATTTTAACTGACAATTTACTTTTTTATAAGCATTTTTATGTTTTATGTTATTTTTATGTTTAAAATGTTTCTATTGACAGAATAGTACAATACATATTATTTGAATCAGATTATGAGCATTATAATGAAGTTGTTGAAAACTATTTGCAGGACAATTTCATTCATCATTGCCTATGTTACCAATTTTGGACCGTAATTATTTTTGGTAAGTGCTCACTAAGGAAACGTTTTCAAAACTTCTCTCCAATCTTTAATTTAAATGTATAGCTATTATATTGATTTTCCTAATTAATTTCATAGTACATCATTGAAAAGAAAGAAAGAAAGAAGTTATTTTATTTCTGCTCAATATTTTGGGTTAATTTTACCGATTTTTTCAGAATATTTTGAAGTATGTTTAAAAATAATGTTCATGCTATGATATTTCGGACTAAACGATCGAATTTTGTTAAAATTTTTATTTAAATTCACTTCTTAAATTATTTGCGCATTGCTCTGTGATACCGCCTTTCAGTCATGTTAATATTATCATGGTAAAAGTAGATATCGGGATCTTCTTAATTAATACCAGGCTAATCGCTGCTAACCTTTGAAATGAATGAAATGATAGCGATAAAATTTCTGAAAAATGCAAGAATTATGTCTCTATTTCTCTTAGAAGCTGAGGTGAAGACCCTTTTATAAAATATTCCCCGTAACGTCACTCCCATGAAATTGTTTTCGAAAAAAGAAATTCTGTATTAAGAGCATTTATCGCAGAACAAAGTTCATTGGTTTATATCAAGAATTTTTCCTTTTTCTCCCCCAGTGTTTCGCTGTCTGTTTGTGTTGATAATTTTGATACTGATGGTTTTTGAATTTTTTTTCTTTTTACGTGTGTTCCTTCTTTTCTCAGATATACGTGGAATAAAGCTTCCCCCCCCCCAATTATCTAGCGATCTTATGTGGAAGGGTTTATCTGTTAAGCTCAGCGATCACCAATTTACCACATTTTCCCACTTTTTAACAAAAATTGTAAGTTCACATAAAAAGTACGTGAAATACGTGAATGTATCACTGTTTTCATTTGTATCAAAGCAAAAAAAATTTTCAAAATAAAAGATGCTATCTAATTAGATACCACAGAAACTAAACAAGAGGTTAAAATAAAGTTAGAAAAATAGTTAAAATAGTTAAAATATAGTTTTCTTCAGTAGCGTAGCGAAAGTTAATGGTAATCTGAGCATAATGATTAGCCAGCGTTCTGTTCTGGGGATAGCGTGACTTCTTCGTGATCTGGGTGCCCCGGGTTGGAGTATTGGTTCTGGTATGGTTGTTCTTAAGCATATATCTCTGTGAGGCGTGTGAAAGAGTTCCCATGTCAAACGGAGTTGTGCATGGGGATGTTTGAATGTCATCTTTATATGAGCTAGAAGTCAGACTTCCAGTTCATATGAGGTGTTCGGGGGTATTTCTCTTCAGAAGCTACAGCACAAACTCGCCTTAAATAGCTGACTTCTTTAGCTGGCTGGCACAACCGCCAAAAATAGCAATAACAACATAATGATTTTTCATCTCCAGGTGCTCTTAATTGTTTTGTGAGGGTAAATAGTCCGAGTGGCATGGTATTTTTTACGCCTTCAATTCCTTTTACAATAGAAAATGGCGTATTCCCATAATTGTTCTGTCTCCATGCCGTCTTCTAAAACTAGCGCCTGGGGTATATGTCTTGTCCTTATTCCCCGGTTATTATGCCACTGTTGTAATTGGGTATCTAGTGTGACTAGTGTAGCCTTATAAGTATGCGAAGAATTCAAGAGGAAATTAAATTCCAATCTGCTTTAACTTAAATTACTGTTTCCGGTTTTCATTACATGCTCGGAAAAGAATATCATATTGCCCTATTTCTAACAAGCGCTCTTTTCATTATAATAACAAATTTTGCATCGTAACTAGAGCGTAAAACCTTTTAACTCTCCGCCGAACGGAATAAATCTTAACGGGGCGCCATTCAAAAAACGCGCCACTTATCATTCAAGGTCTTCACAAATTAAATCTCGTCTATAAATCTCTGAATTCCAGGTTTGTGGAGTGAATACAGGAAACGGCCGGGTGTTAAAAATTTAACTCCGATTTTTTCAAATCTGTCAACTACAGAATGACGGATAGTGTATGTATAATCTTCTATGCGCTCGAACTCTAATACGTAGCAGAATCCACTAACAACGCATCAGACGCGCATACATGGCATAGTTTCATTAGCGTAATTGGTTTCGTTGGAGGAAGAATGGGGCCAAAATACTGTAACACGATTTACGTGTTTTGCATTCGAATTGGGCCAGTCAATCTGCGAGCGGTCTCATCTTGTGTTAGCATTGGCTGTCGGAAAGTTGATTGAGATTTGACCCCGCCCAGTGGTGGTCATTACGGCTGAAATGTTTGTTGAGGTAAATAGGAGCTTGGGTTTTATAAGAAAAAGAATAAAAGTAATTTTCCTGCAACTTTAGTTCACTCAAAGGTCAAATGTCGGTTCAGTAAGTTAATGTAGGGTAAGTTAGGATCGCGGTGTAATGATTGAGTTGGAATAAAATGATAACACCATCAAAAAGTGATTACATCAAAATTGTTATCATATTCCAAAGAAAATAAGACCTAGTAATAATAAAATATGTTTTATAATACTTTTTCAGCAAGATAATAATTTAGATATTGCTCTTAAACAAGTCTTAAGATTCTTCAGATTGTTTACCTTACAGATACCATTAGTACGTTGATTGCAAATTCTGTATTCCTTGATTTATAATATAATAATGTTAGTAAATATTCACAGATAAATAAACAACATAAACTCTCAAAAATTATATTTTACATTTATTTCAATTAACCTCAAATAATTAAAAAAAGAAAGAACGAAGAAAAAATTTCATAAAAAAATCAGATTTCTTTTTTCAAATTTTGAAAACATTTTTTAAAAATTTGATTCGAGGCATTAATACTGCATAATTTGATTCGAGGCATTAAAATTAGTTAATTAATTAATTAATTAAACTAATTTAAAAATATTAAAATAGTTATTCTTTGAAAAAAATCAAAAGTAAAAAAATAAAGATTAAAATGAAATATCCTATGCATATTTCAATGTACCATGCCAGAACTAATTTCTTGAACGACCAAGTACCACGTGCTTGCTGAGCAAATTAAATTATATTTTTATTCATTTTAATTGTTTCATTGAATGAGTCACTTTAGTGTTGCAAACGATAAAAAAAACTTTGTCTTCCATTTATTGTTTAAAAAATATCCCATTTATTTCATTTCATATAATCGCTTGCTCAAAATGACATTTTTCAAGGTTTTATTTGCTATAGTCATGAACTTATTTTTTTAAAATCTGAGTTTTTGTAAATGGGTTCTCAACACGTTATTAAAAGCTGATTTTTTTGAGATGCTCGTTCAGGAAATAGAATTTTTATTTTTCGCCTACAGATTTTTGTTGACGCCACAAACAGCATTCCCAAAATAACATCATGTTTTGACATGGTAATAAAATTCTGGAGGTTTTAAAGGTAGAAAATATATCGTGCTACGAAAGGTGTAATCATTCTCGGGTTAAAAAACAAGAAAACGTCAGTAACTAATATTTTTTGTTGTTTTAGAATTTTAATCAAAATATAGTTTTTTAACATGAACAATTTATCAAAAAATATAAAATTTAAAATAGCGAATATTGTCACGTAGAAATTAATCTGCAACACGGTCATAGAGAACAGAATGCTTTAATGGGCATTAGCACTACTTAATCAGCTGAGCCTAGCCGATTTAACCTAACTGGGGCTCGAGCCAAATCATTTCTTTGGGGCCCCACTGTGTTCCACTACTTTAATAACGAAGAATCGAACTTCATTATTGAAAAAGAAGAAAACGTAAAATAAACTTTCTATTCAATTTGGGGGGCTCCTATGATGTGAAAGCCCGATGCAATTACCTAGTATGCCCCTGACTTAGTCAGGGTCTGAGCCCAACTGAAGATTTATTCATTTGAGAGCATTTTAAATAGTATCTCGTAGAATATTCTACCAGGAAAAGCGTTTACATAAATAAAATTTACACAGAAAATAAAATTTCAAAATAGTTAAGGAAACAAGAAATAAAGTCTAACGATTCGAATTTGGGCCATTTGCTGCGGCCCACATCCTTATAACCGGATAGTTAGGATCGGCCGACTATGACACTTGTTCACGATTTTAAACCCTGTTCTTTCTTCAATTCTAGAAAAAAAAATTAAGATTTTTCATTCAAGACGTATTTAGTTTTAGCTATATTCATACATAGCTAAAGTCAAGCAGCACAAATAAAATTGTGTTTACGTTTTTAAAAATAAATATGGTTAATCATTGTTTTAAAAACAAAGACTAATATTTCTTAATATGATTATTATGTTTTCCATTAAATTTCATATAAGCAAAAGAATTTCTGAATGATCGGATTTAATACGAAATATCTAGTTATTGTGCTTCGAAGTACACTCAGAAGCGCTAAAATATAATTTTTATGCCAAAAATTAATCTAATATTTTGTTTTCTGGAAAACACAGAATTTCAGTTTTCTTAATCGTACCATACCTTTTCTGTTTCTCAAACAATTCATAATCTTTAATTTTTGCTTCTATATACAAGCAATTTCATTGCATAAGTCATCCAAATCGGATATGCGATTTCTAGAATTTTATTTCCAGATATTTATTCCGAAATTTTAAAAAAAGTCATTAGAAGTATTTACTAAACAAATTCCATATAGAATTTTTTACGATTCTTGAGAGTGTCATGATTCTTCTCAATTTTTGTCACCATACTCTGTGATAAATCACAATAAAAACTAATTAAAATTTCCATTGTTTGTACAAATATGTAGCATACTTCCCAACTTGCAGGCATATAAAAAGGAAGGAAAAGTACAGTATCAAAAACAACAGTCGAGGCAGTTAAAATTCACCATTATTCCAGGTGTTCAATGTAATGCTCTCCAGAAATATGAAAGATGCTGAAAGACACAATCTTTCTGCTAATCATCACAGTTTTTTTTTCTGCAAATGTGACATGATGTCTATCTAAAGTAATTTAGCTTTGAAAAGATGTAGGTATGTGTGATGGTGATACTTGATTTTTTTTTTGTGGAGTTGCATTAAATAGCATTTGTTTCTCCAGCTTTAGATATGCATATCTGCAGAAGTTTCAAAGCATCACATCAGAGAAGATGTAAAAGTGTGTGATGAGTTATCGCACCGCTTTGAAATCGTTCGTATAATTAGAGAATCTTACAATGAATGCTTATAAATTATGCAATATTAAAACTTGCAGGTGTTTATTGTAATTTACAACCAGCATCAGGTTCAAAGAGCTGCATAGCCGTGATCGTTATTTTTAATACCCGTTAGTTTTTTTCCCTCTTGGTGTTCTCTTATGTCTCAATGAAGACATTTCAATTTATTTTATTTCATGCAGCTGATGCATCTGTGTAAATATTTATTACTTTTAAAATACTATATACCGGATAAATTGAAAATTCTAAAATTAAATATTATTTAATATATAACATTGAATAATTTTACTAATAAACTTAATATCTGAATGCTAATAAATTATTCATATTAGATACCTATACAGCTTATTATATTACATAATTTTATTTGTAATTTAATTTATTCTCAAAGAGTTAAAATTTGTACCTATGAAAATCAAGAAGACTTAAGTATTAAAAAAAATATTTTCTTTCCTGTCTATGCTAATACTGAAATAAAAATTATAAATACTGAATAAAAAGGAAATTTCAACAGACAGTAACTAAAATTATTATGCTTGCACTCTTATAAATTTTGTCCATTTATATTTTTGTATTTCCTCGACTCTGTACATCTCTTTTAAACTTATCTAAAGTGAATTTATCTTTATTTCAATAGAAAATTAATAGTTAAGAGATAAATAGACATTTTGAAAAACCGATTCCCATCTCTATAAGTTCAAAACTCTAGTAACTATCATAGTAAAGATAAAGATGGAAGAAATATCAAATTCTTTGAACCAAAATATTAAGAATTAAAAATTAAACACGGCATTGTATTTAAAGAGTGCCTAATGCTGCTACTACTAGAATATCAATGACTCAATCTAACATAGCAATAAACAATAAGTTTAAAGTGAAATTTAAGATCAAAAGTGAAAGAAGTATAATGAATCCGGCCTGAAGACTTTTTCA
>JAOUZG010026324.1:1362598-1387308 GCA_026289955.1 Argiope argentata | reverse complement strand
TGAAAAAGTCTTCAGGCCGGATTCATTATACTTCTTTCACTTTTGATCTTAAATTTCACTTTAAACTTATTGTTTATTGCTATGTTAGTTCAAAACTCTAGCTTATACCAAGAGCGCTATCTCCAATTTCCCTTTTTCTCCACCTGGAGTTAAATTGAACCGAGCTATTCTCATAGGGAATCATTGTGGGAAAGAAACGCTAGTCTTTCGTCATGTTTTTAATTTTAAGCTTTGAGTTTTCTTTTTTTCTTTAAAATTTGCTCTCTCTTTCATGCATTGTCAACACATTTAAAGTTTTATTTGTATTCAGAACTGTTTTTACTTATGACACTAAATCTTATTATTTTAAAACACTGACACACACACACTTTAGTAGCTGCCTTTGGCGGCCAGCCGGTTTGCCAATATTAATGATCCCTAAAATGTTCAATTTTTATTTTATTTAACTTGGTCTCATTATAGGTTTTTCAGCAAAATATTTTTCAGCTTCAAGATTTGATACTCATATTATTCTGTTGTACCATTACGCAAGCTTTAAAGCATTTTGATCAATTGTACTACGCATCTCTCTCTAATTTTCTATCAGTGATCGTGAAGATAAATTTTAAATTATTGATGAAGCTGAAATTAACATAATGGCATTTGCTTTTATATCAAGTATGTCTTTAAAAAATATGAAAAAAGCAGAGTCGTTCAGCACTGAAGTCTCACATGCACTGCAGAATAATTTTCATGATTTATAAAACCTCAAGGAATTATCCAACAAAAAATTCATGGATTCCATGCAAAATTCAATTTTTAATTTTATTTTTAAAAGGATTATATTAGGTCAATAGCAATATTTTAATTTTTATATATAGAAATATATTTCCAAAAATTATGAAGATCAAATTTTAGACAGTCTTTGGTCCTTAGAAATGATATTATGCAAAATATTTTTGACACTCCAAATTTTAAATAAATAAGTAAATGTATCTATTTCTGCGATTTAATTTGACCGATTTATTACATTTTGAATATTACAGTTTTTGAGAAATCAACATTTTCATAATTTTGAGCTAATCAGTCTTGAGAAACCATGGGCGCATATTGGTGTATCATACTTGTGATTGTTGATGATTTGATTTAAAGTCGTTCGTTTTTATTGAATAATGGTATTCGAATTTTCATAAACGAATCAGTTTTAATGACCGATTTAGTTCCTATTTAATTAAAATATTAATGTTTCAAAAATATTTTGTTAAATATAATTCATAGTATAGAAGATATTGATAAAAGCTAAACATTCATAATTTATTAGAGCATTTATTGACTCAAGTTGCATAAAATAGTATTTACCTCATATAGACCATTTTAAGTATATTTTTATCATTAAAGGCTTACAAATATGAAGATATACTTAAAAAAATTGCCTTATATAATGTTGATTTATTGACCTATAATGTAAATACTGTAAAAAATCATGGAAAACTTTATTGTATTTATTTTTTAAAAAAATATCGCATTTTATATTATTTCATACAGACGCTTGTTGAATATTAATTTTTTTGTGATTTAATTTCCAATAACAACAGTTATCTCATTTTTAAATTTAAGCTTTTATCTATGCAATGGCAACATGTTGATAAAAAAATATTTTTTCCTTGCGTGTGTAAGGGCTTGCAAAAATTAAATATTATTTTTCTGAAATAATTTGTTGAAAAATATCATCAAAATAATTTCTTAAAAATAGAAAATTTATAGGTTGAAAAATAGATATCATCAAATATGTATTCTTTTGAACTTTAACTTGTTGTAAAAATAATTTTAACGCGATGATGCTTTCGGAAGTTATTGAGACAAAACGAACTTTCACTTAATTTTTAATTAATTAAAATTCTAAAAAAATCACTTTGAGGTGCACAATCCTGTCCTTCAAGGTATATGCGTGTCAAATTTTGTAACTTAAGGTCGAACGGTTTTGCATGTAGAGCGCCAACAAACACACACACATTGGACTATATTATTAGATAGATATAGATTTATAACATTTTTTCTTATAAGCACAATTTTAAATTAATTTTAAATTTCAATATTTAGATTTTGAGTGATGGCTAAATACAATAGTTCCCTCTTGTCTGAGATTCACACTTAATATCCAATTAGGTGAATTCTTCTCTACAATAATTAGCGGATAATAGAAAAAGTAGAATTTTGTTAAATTTAAGGAGTGAATCGCAAGAGTTAGATATGGCTTTGGATAAAATTCACGCATAAATAGAAAACGGATATTCTCTTAGTTATCCCTTAAACTAAGAAATACTTGAAAAGCATTGCAGCATTATTCATTGAAATTACTTTATTATAGAATACCAAAAGGTGAGAAAGAGAGATCAGCAAAGGCTAATTTTTCAAAATGTTAATTAATCTTTTTTTGCAATTTTTTTGTTAACGACTGACGAAAATGAAAAACGACACTATTTGATATATTTTATTATCTAATTTTTAAAAATCTATAATTATTTTGAAAATTAAAATATTATAATTTGAATTTTACTGATTTCAAAAAAAATGTTTCTATTTCAGGAATAGCCTGATTTGTCTCTAAATCTGTTTACTCAGTTTTGACCATACTTATAAATTCTTGACTAATACTAAGAGTATTAGGATGTGCATTAATTTTCATTTATTTCTGTAAAGAAAATTCTGATACATATGCATTTGAATCACAAATCTTATATATAAGATCACTCATTATTTCATTTAACCATGGTAGGCCTTTTTAATCAACTTGAAAGTTCGCGTATATTACCTAGATAAGATATCATGAGATGTAAATTTTTAATAATTCAACCATTTAAATTATAATTAAATCAGTATATTTATCTTAAGTGATTTCTATTAAGAAAATGATTGACATAAGGGTGATCGTAAAATTAACAAATAATAAAAAGTAATTTAGTTGAATGGTATGAAAATAATATAAAGTACCACTCCAAATAAATATTCGGATTTGAAAAAAAAACTTGTACAATATTTAAAATACAAAAAGCAAACAATAACAAAGCAAAAATTTACAAAGAAAGAAATATGCAGCAAAAACTTGCGTTAATGACTGTGCGTATCACTGAAATACAAATAGTACATTCGGATATAAAAATACATTTTGAATTTCAAACGTTGATTAACAATTCGCCAAAAGAAAAAATAGCTTAATTAAATTTTTCGTAGCGTCCTAAAAGTAAAAGAATATATAACGAAATTTTTGCCTAAATTAAAAACGGTGGACAGTTAGAAGTTTATTTTTCCATATCAGTACAGTCTAATTTATATCTTTATCTCCTCCTTCCCCCCAGAATTCATCATTTAAAAAATTAATTCTTTCAATGAGGAAAATTTTCTGTTAAATTCTTTTCCAATCCACTTCAATTTGAGAAGTTAAGAATTTTGTATGCTCAACAGTTTTAGTTAACAGCCATAATACAGATCCCCAAGGTTCAGACAGTTTTAACACTTACTTTTGGATGTGAAATAAGGTATTGATAAACTTTAACCCTTTGCAGTCCGAAAAATAATTAGATGCAAAATTATTCACCTAATACAATGATTTGTTTATTGCTACTATATATATATATATATATATATATATATATATATATAATAAATATATATATATATAATTCTTTTAAGTCGAATTTCTTTGAAAAATTAATCTGTTTCTCTTAATTATTACGTTTTACAGTTAAATTTGAAAAATAAATAAATAAAATGTCAAAAGGATGTACAGTCTTGAATGTCGAGTCACACTCGACATCGGACCGCAAAGGGCTAAAGTAAAATAAAATCGTGATAAATACAAATGGCGGCTTAATATGGAATGAAGCAATTTGAAATACTAGTCTTGTTTACAAATCGTAGTGGCTCAGTATATTGTTGAATGATGATATCAGTTTTTTTTAAATAGATTTTTCAAATTAAACTTATATGCAATAGCACACTGCAGTTAATGATCACAATTTGTGAAGTTTACTTCGAAAATTTCCAGGTAAGCAAGGTAGGGTTTGCTAGTGCAGTGGTAATATAGACTCATGAGTGAAATTTAAGGATTTGATATATGAAACTGGTATTCACAAATATTTGATAATTTTATTCTATCTATATTGAAAATTGGACTTTTTTTCTAAGTAATTTTTAAATAATTTTTTGAAAAAAATATTATGAGCCATAATTGTATTTAAATATTAATTTTAAAAATATGGTAACTTTAATTAAAATCGAAACTGATACGAGTTTTTCCAATCTGGGATGAAAAGTTAAATTGCTCTGGCTTATTCAAAACATCTGGGGGGGGATGTAATTTAATAGTGCAGAAAAAAGTCTATCCAGAGATTGCAATTTTTGTAAAAGCTGTTTTGTCCTTAAATAGCATAACTTCGTACTTTTAAAGCCATATATGAATTTTGTTGCATTTCCAAAATATTGAATGACAAGTATGTAATAAAAGTTCCTTTAGTCAATAAAAAATTTATTTGAACGTTTGAATGGTAATTTAGGATATAAAACAATTACAATCTTCATCTCCGTACACTCTTGATCTTCGTTCATTCAGTTGGAAGATGTAGTACGTTCAAAATTCATTTGAACTTGCCATTAATTGAACTTGTTTTCATTTGAAGTAAGTACCTTCATTTGAACTTAAGTAAGCTCAACCCTTTTAAAAATTGAAGAGTCGCATTAAAATTACATATTTCATTTAAAAACAGTTGATAATAATGATAAGATGAGAATAAAAAATGAACGAGCTCATAAGAACGATAGCATAAGTTAAAGTGAAATTTCAAAGCCATTATTATCTATTAGGCGGTGAAAGCAATATGAAAATCAGATAAAGATTCAACAAGTGCTATTTATACTAAAACTAACTAATCTTACCACAAACGGATACACGCGGGCGCGCATGCATAATTATAGAATATTATTTAAAAAGGTATTATCAAAAAAATCAGGAGAAAAGGAAAGGTTTGAAGCACACTATTGCTTTAGATTAAAGAAATACTAATGATACCGACACCGATTAAAGTATGCGGTCAGTTCGAAAAATGTTTGCTATATTTAAGAACGATATTTATATAATAGATAATTGTAACCATGCTTCCGAAAATATTATTTCTTCATTGTATACATTTGATCAATCCAGATAATTTAAAAAATTCAAAAAACTAATATCCTATTAACACAAAACAAAGTATTTTCGAATTATTTTATTACCATAGGATAAGAGGAAGATTTTTATATTCATTAAATTTTTTTAATTCTATGTTTTATTAAAAAATTTACTTACCTGTTTAGTTTCTCAAATACATAAATAAAAATATTGCGAAGTTTAGCTTGCGATTTTATGACGTGGGCGGAGAGTAACATTCTTGAAATTGTTTACTTATTTTTTTTTACTAATAACTGAAATTTCGCAAAATCATTTGAACGATAGCATTGGCTTTTTACCTAGCACTCGATGCATAAAACTCGAACTTGCATTATGCTTCTTACCACAAGTTGTAAAAGTTAGAAATCACAAATAAGATGAAGAATTCTCATAGCCGTACAGCATCCACCATTTTCAGCAAATTATCCTTAAAATCTTCTTAATTGAGAACAGTTTCATTTGGATAGTTCACTTTATTTTTTAAAAATAATAATAAATGTTGCATTTGATAATAAATGCTGCATTTGATAATAAATGTTGCATTTGATAATAAATGCTGCATCTAATTTATCAAAGTCCAATGATGTCTCCAGATATCACGTATTTTGATATTATCACTCATTAGGTTTATATAGATTAGAGATTCTACCAATAGACATTTTTCGACACTACTAGACATACATTTAATCTCTTAATGTTGTTTTAACTCTAAAGTAGGATTTAATAGGGACATCTACAAGTAATAAATTCATATAATCTTCATTTCAGAATGGAATAATAGCATGTATACTCCGACTGTATAAGAGACAATATAAATAGTAAAGTTGAAGAAATGACAGTCACAGTGCATGAAAATGTTATACCTGACAAAAACTTATAGAGGCATTATACCCGGATCTCATTTCATCTCAGTCGCCTTTAGGCTCGCCCGCATGATGTATACCTCAGAAAGAAAAAAAAAGATCCAATTATTTAATCTATTAACCACTATCAATCAATGATTCTTTTACTTATTAATACTTCAACAAAGTGTATCATTCTATTGCTAATTCTTTAAACTAAAATTTATGTGACTTGGACAGGTCAATTTTGCTAAGAACTTTTCTGATAATTTTAAAACCGTATAATTAAATATACTGAGCCATTTTCAAAGTAAGGATTTTTCTTTTTAAAAAGTGTTTTTCTCATTGGGATACCTTCTGTCTTCTCTCTTAGGAAACAGTGCAACAAATATGTGATTAATAATCCTATACATTGGTCCTAGCTTCTACTGTGTGTACGGAGATAATTTAACGTCGTTGATGGGACGCATATCCTTAGGGAAGGGTCTGTTTAAGGGCTGGTTTATAATATTTTGCTATCAGCCGTACTCTTATTTCTATTAATGGAGTGATTAATGGCAGAGCACCCAGTCTTCATCTGTATTTCCTCACTTTCTAAAATACAAGTTTTAAATATAAATTTTTGTGTGTGTATTCGGTATTTTATTAGTTATAAATGCTATAGTTTTCATATTTAATAGAATTCGATGTTTGTTTTAAAGTCTAATTGTATGCTTGATTTTCTTATTACTTTTTACTTTCTCATATACGAAATAAACGAAGACAAAACACTGTAATCTCCTAAAAATTCTAAGACAAGTTGCAATTTTTAATGTTTCAGATTTAACTAAACTTGAAAGGCACATTTTTGAAATTATATTTGCTTGCTTGTCTATGAACAAAATTTCTCTAAAATTATTTGAGTATGTTATAATAAAAAATTCGGTAAATAATCTTTATATCGAATTAGTAGATTTCTATCTCATTTTGAAAGAAATCCATTAAGAAAAAAAATTGTCCGCTTATATACTTAAATAAACATGAAAATTTAACAAAACGCAATGAGTTAAAGAGATGAAATATAATATACAGTTTTAACATCTCTAGTATAAATCAGTATCAAATTGCGGCATTGATGGTATACATCGACAGACTTCCATATCAAATTTTGATACTGAAATCTGTCAATGGGTAGTCTATTTATAGGTCTATACATTTCCAAGTTTGTATACATAATTACTTAACACACAATGGTTTAGAATTTGGTCTCTGATCTCATTGTTGTAGTTCATTGTTTAATTCTGGTTTCAAGCAGTTAAAAATCGATGTCCAAATTGTACATTGGGTTTATTTATTGTATTAAAAAGTACAAAAAGCTTATTCATATGACTTTGAAAATATAAATAAGAACATTCCTTACATTAACATTTTTGCCAAGATTCGCAAATTTAAAGAAGGAGGAAAAGAGAGAAAACTTTTATAAGAAAGCATAGATAAAGTCTCGGGGTCGCTGCTGCCACTTTTTTGAAGCTGCCACTGGTTAGACAATTGTTAAAGAAAATCATAGATTGAAAATAAAAATTCGAATTTCGGAGCAATTAAAATATTTTAAAATTTCAAAATATAGTTTATAGATTTTAAAATTGTTTGACGAATCTACTTTGTAAAAATAGATTTTTAATCAATTTGATCATTATATCATTTTAATTTCTCAGTTGACGATATTTTAAATTAATAAAGATAGTCCTAAAATAAGATAAAATTATCACTTAAAATTAGCACTATTTATGCACATGAATTACCAAACTTTTACTAGTGATAGAAAAAAAAAATGAGCCGAATTTTTTTTCTCAATTACAAATTTTGGTGAATTTTTTTTAAAAAAATAATTCTGTGCTAATTCAAAAGTGCATCTGTTTACGAGGTGTAAAAAAATCCACCAATTTTATTATTGTTTTAGAACAATTCGGCTTTACTCTCCTTTTATAAAATTTAGAAAATCGAGATTGTCTTGATAATTTACCAACAATATAATGAATGATATTTGTTGAATAGATACATATAAAACTATTCGTGGGAATTATTATTCTTCTTCTAAATTAAACAACCAAATATTTTTTTCCATAAAAATGGCATCAAAATATTATGGCAGAGTTGATAGAAACCAATATTCAAAAATGTCGTTAAGTTGAGTTAATTCAATAATAATAAATTCCAAAGAGAGGAGTCCATTAATTTAAAAGCATTTTATTAACATGGGTTGTACAAATTTGACATGCAAATGTAAAGAAAAGATATTTCAAATATATATTTCAAAATGCAATACGGACATGAAGTGCATTTTAGAGTAACAAGTTTTACTTTTGAATGCCACACATTTATTTACAATGTGAAAGATACTTCAAAATAAGAGAGAGAAATTCAAAATTATGACACTTCATTAAATAACATACAAATTGTTATGTTTTCAGTTGCAAAAAACTTTGATTATTTTATAGCGATAAAATAAATAATTTGACATCTAGCTGTCAGTCAATATGATAATCTATGGAAATATAATTTATAGAGTTTAGATTTCTAAATTTTTCACCTTGGGCGCTTTTTAAATCAGCCACTTAGCATATGATACTAACTGAAATGCAGGTAGAAAATGTAAGTCGTAGTGGATTTGAAATTTTTTTTGTTTGTTAAACAGTAAAAGAGTAAAACAACTGGTTCGTTTCCAAAAAAAATCCTACTACAATTACAATACTTCATATTTATTAAAAATTTGAATGGAGAACACACCAAAAACTTTTTTAAGAAAACAAATTTCATCAAATTTTTAAAAATTTATATGATTAACGTATTTATAAGTGAAATCCGAAGCAAATCCAAAATATTTTTTTTAGAAGAAAGAACAATAAAATATTTATTTTTGTATTTATAACAGAAGATTAGAAAAAGATTCCTTTTTAGATACAATTTTTTAAAAAATGAAATTATGCCACCTTTTGAAAACAGTTATTTATAAGGGCGATAGAGGGTAATGTAATAGAAATCAGTTGTAACACGCACTATACGGCATAATTTTAGAAGTTTTTTGATCAGACATTTTATTATTACGTCAGAACATGATGTTTTTGGCATCAGCAAAAATCCGTTGGCGAAAAATTGAAATTTTATTATCTACACAAAATCAGCTTTTAATAATCCGTTGCCAGCGCATTTACAAAAGTACTAATTAAAAAAATAAGTTAATTACTACCTTAAACAAAGCCTAGAAAAATGTCATTTTGAACCCGTGATTATATAAAATGAAATAAATTGGAAATGCGATATTTTTTTTAACAATGATGAAATGAATTGATAAAAAAATATTCGTAAATTTTAATTTAAAATAAGTTAGTTAATCTCGTAAAGAAAATGTTTTACTTATTATTAAGGAGTTTTAACATTTATTTTAGTTTCAATTTTATTAAACATGATTTTTATGATTGCACCTAATAACCACTGCTGAAACGGCCAGTGAAAAATGGTCGATACTTGCTCCAATGTTGCTCTTCAATAAAATAATATTTCCCTAATTTTGATTTAAGACGAATTAATAATATAAAAGAAAGTTTTTACTCATTTATTTTGTCTGTGCATCAAATTATAGAATACGATTTTAATTTTTTAATAAATGAAATATTAGTTCACAAATCAATAAAAATGCCTCAAAGCATAAGACAGGGCGAATTGTAACAAGCGTTTGCTTCCACTGGATGCAAGAAAGGGCTGAATTATTAGAAGGCTATAAATATTGGAATTCAGTTGCTTGTTTAAATTTTGTTCTGCTTAAATATTGCGATGGCTCAAATAATTTTTATCACTTTCATTATAAACTTAATATAGTTCATGATCACTAGGCCAAATTGTAATAGTTAATAATATTTAAATTCATTTAGATGAATAAAACAATGACAAAGAAAAAAATATCCTTGTTTTTATTGTTACAAATTATCCCATACCTGCGACAATTTGTCTTAGAGCAGGGCAAGTTATAACAGCTGATTTGTTTTGAAAAACATTTACTTTATTAAAATCATTAAAATTTCCAAAAGTCTCTTTTTTGCACATGATGAATGAATAGTTGTGCTATAAAAAGCATTTATGAGAAATGTTTAATATTTTTAAATCCTTTTTTCCAAATATTGTTTCCTAATTCCCTAGGTAAAAATTGGGTAGAATTCGAAAAATGTAATTTTATATTTGAGTGAAATTTAAGTTATTGTAAATACAATTTAAGATTAATACGTATAGAATTATTTCAAATAATCTAAAACATTAATCAATTAAAATAAAAGCCAAATGTCAGCACATTAATTTTCTTTTTAAATTTATGATTCTATACATTAAATACGCTGTAATGATGAGAAATACATCTTAAATTACTGTAGCTTTTGCATATTACTTAGATTTTAATTATAAATGTATCAAAAACATTAGACTCCTTTAATTCAATTGTTTTTCTAAGAATAATTTATGCTCTTTTTTTACTATAATCACGTTTTAAAATTATTTCTTTTACTGAAGTTTCATTAACAAAATAATAACTTGTATATATAATTAAACTAAACTGATATTTTGGATTAAATAAATATATGAGGTAATAAACCATAATCAGTTTTAGAAAATATGAATTTTGAAAACCGGCATTTATTTAAAAGGTTTCATCAGTTATTACTCTGAAATATGTTTAGTATTTCCAGAAGGTGATGTAGAAATTTACATTTGGATATTTAGACCTAGATTTTAAAGTAATGTGCAAAGATAATTAGAAATTATGTAAGATAAGAATTAACCGTTTCAATATAACCTAACACGAATTTTGTAAAGATATTTATATGAGATGCATTTTTACATAAAAACTGAGAAAAAAAGTGAAAGATAAATTTTCAAAATTCCTATTAAATAGATAAAGATGTCAATTAAGCAAAAGTTTTAAACTTTTGTACACGAAATTGATTTAAATAAGAATCCTCTAGAGATGTAGCAATTATATATTAAAATAATTTTTACAAATTGGATTTTATAAATGTTTTAGAGCTATAACTAAGTTATGATACATTTAAGAATATTTATGTTGTAAGGATATGGAATAAACAGTTTATGGTATTTGTATATCAATGAAATATACAAATAATTCTAAAAAATGTAAAATCTTCATTTCGGTAACGTTCACCTATTGTACAATGTGCAACTCATGGTTAAATTGCCATGGTTAACAAAGAAGCTTTTCGGTTCTTTGATTATTTATGCACATCCACATCTTCTCTTGAGTTACATATTGAAAGACCAGAGAATTGATCCTTCTACTATTATCAAAAATAACTGCTCTGCAGTCATATGTAATCAGCAGCTTGGACTTTCGAATCCATTCAGGAAACAAAAGCGCGAAAATTCAGAAGTAGTAATAAATTTCAGAAAATTCCATGATCTCCGATGCATTACTGGCCTGACCTCTGTTAAACTGATGAAAGTGAAAAGTAATGCCATCTACTACGTCTTCCTTCTTTCTATTTCTCATGTTCGGTATCACGACGTCTTCGGCAAGCATGGCATTGACGTGAAGTTCCAGTTCGCATTCAATGCCTTTTCTAACATAGTAGGTCTTCCTCAGCCTCAGTCTGACATCTTTGTCCCTGGCTAGGCTGAAACTGACATTCATGTCTTCCCTCTCGATTTTGTCTTCTTGTATCTTGTACAAGAAACGGAGGTTACCTTCGTATTTGGGTTGCCGGACAGAAAAGTAATTTGTGTCCAGCCGAACTGGGAATCCGACACCCACCAAGAAGATATCATGGTTGGTTACGGTGAAGCGGATCCCACAAACTTTAACCGGTCTTACAGGGGAATGGAAACCTGTAGGCTTGAAACGGGACGCTAAGAAGAAGTCTGGAGGGACAGTTCTTTTTGTCATATCGGATGAGAGTCCTTTGGGCATAGGGACGATCCCTGGGATGGCCAGGTTCATGAAAATGGCGTAGCACTCGTCTTTTGATAGGAGTCCATTCTTTGCTGGACCCTTGCAAAACTCCTCAGCCGTCATGGCAAGAAACCTAACGTTTGGCAGAACAGTGTCCAGAACAATTCTCAGGTTCTCCATTTCAATCTCAACATTACGTCTCTTGCACTCCTCCTCCGCCCAAAGATGGACAGCAGAATAGAGAGAGAATTCTGAGTAAATGTTCAGGTAAGGCCTGCTGACGATTGTCTCTAAGGTACTGACGGACACAGATGGAAATGTGGAGCATGTTAGAACATGATGGGTCTGCCTGTCTATGATGTTAAGACATTCGTAGATGAGATGGTGCGCTTCTAGAACGGTGGCGAATTCGTAGACCTGGCAAACATTCTTAGGTGACACGTGGGCTTCGATAAACACGAAACATTCTCGTAAAAGATGGGGTAACAGATACTTTTTGGCCGCATAAGCTGTTAGCATGGCATCTTCGACTGTGGTAAGGTTTAATGTATCCGTGTAAGCATACCTGAAATAAATCATAAAAAAAGAATAATTAGCATAAAATCAGGCATAGAAAAATGATAATAGCTACAAAAAATTACAAAAATTTGAAAATGGGAGTAAATTATAACACCAGAGAGGTGTAATATAGCAGGCCTCAGTGTGGTGTACCCTGGTTTACACTAAATTTGCTATGGCTTTGCCTCCTTTCTTGTACTTCTACTGTAAAATTCAGAAATAATGGAAGACTAGAGATCTAATGGCGTGTCATAGCCAATCTTCATGGGCCTTTGTAATAAATAAATAAATAAATAATAACATTAGAAACAATCATGAGAAATAAAATGTCATATTAATATTTTTTGATAGTTTAAAAATTAATATAGGGTAAATATATATGAAGTTACTTATAGTTTATTAGGTGTTTAAAGCAACTGCTACAATTTGTTGAAATGACTGAAAATTACTGATATTATCACGATTAGACAAAAACGAAAAGTTTTACTAATTTCATATATTAGTTCTAATCTTAAAAAAAATTCTAAATATTTCATAAAAATATTCTAAATATTCATATAAACACACAAACTATTTTGCGAAGAAAAATATATGAAGATAATATACAATAATAACAGGAAATAACAATTAATTACTTAGAGAAATTAAAGAACCAATCACTCTGCTTTAAAAAGTCATTCAGCATTACTAGAAAAAAACATATCGTTAATAAGCAAGTAGCAAGTAGCTCAGCAAGATGTAATCATATGTTTCTGTAAAATTTATTTTTCATTGTGAAATGAAATGAAAAACTAAGAACTTGCAATTGCTGGAACATCTCTGGAGTGGCAACAATTATAGCTCTTGAAAGATTTGAAAATTTTCGACATTATTAGCTGAAAATATTTTTTATAGCTTAGTTAGTAAGTTAAACATTTCATTTTGCTTATGTTTATATACTTACATTTGTGTTTCTCCTCTGACATGATCCAACAAAAATGTTGATAGTTTCTTTCCTTATGATTTTTTTCTCTTTTGTTTAAAAAAAACTCTATTTACTTGAAGCTCACGAATCTGTGATATAAATGACTATCGTTTAGAGTATGAACCTTACAATACTTAATTATAAACATAATCACAAAATTAAAAACAGAAATTAAAGAAAAATTGATCATACTACTAGAATAATAATACTTTTTTTACTCATGGAATCACGTTTGTGCCGATGAAATTCTTCTAAAACTGGGGAAACTGTAATGAAACAACTACACACTAATCTGATTAGCTGCATTCTTTATCACTTTATTAAGAATTTACAAGAACCTTTTATCAATTAATTCATTAATATTTTATGCAGTACCTTGCTGGCAATAAAGAACATTATTAATTTTTGTACTTTTGTTTTCAAATATGAAAAAAATTATCAATATTCTGGACAGTATTTAAAAATAATGTGCGCTACATTGAGTTATGAATTTCATGACTCAATATAACAAAGTACCTGTTTTTTTTGTAGACAAAATGCACACAGTTGCATTTAAAGAGTTTAAATTACTAATACGCTTGCATTATGTAAGTTTTACAAAAGTTTTCTATAGGTTGACCTAATGAAGTAGAGCTTACAATTAGAAGTCTTAAACATATATTTCCAACTATAGAGTTTCTTTTAAATAGGCTTGCAATTACAAGAATATAATCAGAAATATTTGTTGAAATCGCTTATAAAAAGTTGAAATAATAATTTTTTAAAGCACCCATCGTATAAAATGTATTTATCCAATGTATTATTTATGGACACATACATGCGAAGAAATAAAATGGTATATTTATTGACATACTACTTGTTTACGTTTCTGGCTGATGTTTGAACATGAGTTTTGTAGAACATTTCAGAAATACATTTCCCAATATGTCTTTAAAAGTCTTAGAGTAAGAGAAAAGTCTTTATTATATTTAATAAATGAAAAACATGTTAATAATATATTGATTGAGGTGTTTGTAAAAATAATTCAAGAATGTCTTTTTCGATAACACAAAGCTGTATTCTTCTGAACAACATTTGCATGTACAGCTTCATTATGACTATATATAAATAAGGCATTTTAATAGTAATAAATTTTGAAAGAAATGTTAGCTCATGGAGAAAATGCCAGAAAAATTTCATTTTAAAATTCCAGAAAGTTTTATCAGTTAATTTTGGGAAAATAATTTTTAAAAAATTATCATGCAAGATCATGGTGTTGTTTTGGTTAGGAGTTTGGCAGTCTCCGAAATTAAAGGGTAAAAAATATTTTTAACAGCTTTTACTAGTATTGCATTATTATTACGCATGCTTTCTTGACAGCAAATGCGTTTTTAAAAGATTGACCTGCTTTTACCAGTATTGTTTTATTATTACGTATGTTTCTTTGAGAGTAGATGCGTTTATAAAAGGCCGAGGAAGAACTATGACATCATAGCTGTTATTTCATCCCAAAATTGGTCGAGCTCCAAAACTTCATTTGCCAGCTAGAAAAATTGCAAAAGAAAGTTTAAAAAAACCCATTATATATATATATATATATATAGAGAGAGAGAGAGAGAGAGAGAGAGAGAGACTGATAGAGAAGTCTAGTGGTTGTTTCAAATCAGTTTACTTAAATTAATTAATATAAATAATGACTTAAAAATAATAATGTTCTCACATGATAACTTGAAATTTACAATCATAGATTTCCATTTTTTTTCCTTTTTAAAATTTTAAAGAAATAGAATTGAATTATAATAAATGAAAAATTAAATTAAAATAAGAAAGCAAACAACTGCACTCCGTTATAACATCATAAAAAAAGAAGATAAATGTGAAATGGGTGTCAGAAAATACATCACTTTACAAAATTCCTAAAATGAATTAAAATGTATTTCTTTCAATACTTTTAAACTATATACTTTTAAAACTATTTAATATCCAAATGCTTAACATCAAACCGAAGTGCAAGTTTCCCTTCAAAATGTAATTTCTGTGACAAATAAAGCGGATATTAACAACAATAGATTTCGCAATGGTGCCATTGATGAAGAAATTAATTTAATTCTCAATACAGCAATAAAAAGTATTATTCCGAATTGTGAAACAAAAAGTTTTAATTATTAAAAAATAGAACAAGAAAAAAACGTACGATAACTTACTCGATATCAATAAAAAAATAATAAGTTTTTGAATTTTAATGGCATAAAAATAATTTTTGGTAAAGATAATATTTTTGGAAAATGTTACGGATAATGTGGAAGAATCGAATGACTCATTTAGTGCGAAGACGATCCCCTTGCGCGCTTGCATGTGACTGAGAATCGATGGTTGACGCTTCTCTTTTTCATGGTTATATCGTCTTGAAACAGTTTTCATCCATATATTTTTTGTTTCAATAACTTAAAAAATAAGCGTCTAATTGCATGAAATGAAGCATATATTCTTGAAATCCTACCTGTCAAATTCTGCACTAAATCTAACAATAAGGTTGAAAACGTATACACTTCCCAATATGAATGCAATAGTTCAAAAATGCTACAGGGGAATTTAATTTTATGATCTCTGCGTCAGAATTGTAAAAATGTATCTAATTTTTGATTCAGTCCAGCAAAGAGAAAACAGTCCATTTATTTAAGTATCCTAGAATAGGCGAAGTGAGTAATTCAAAAATTCAAGAACCAAGAAAAATAATCTTGTTATTTCGTCTTGACATTATAATTATAAATTGACTGCAGCCTTCCTTCAAGACAAAAAAATAAGAGGAGGAGGGGCTGTCGAAAAGTGTGACTTTTTAGTCATAATAACAATAAAAAAATAGGATATACATTTTATTTTATGTGCATTTTAAATTTGAATGTAAAATTTACTTTTCTCTATAATTACCTCCGTTATTAAAATGCAGCAAAACTTTTAATGCTTTCAGTAAAGAAATACCTTACGTCATTCACGCTAATTTGTGAAATTGTTGGTTTCCCCACGTAATAAACATATTTTTATGCCCACTTTCAGACACTAACACCACTTTGCGATACTTGAGGTGACCAGCATTTCCACTGTATGTTTACGCAGATAAATTTAACATATTTTTACTATTACGATTATACATAAAACAAATTCATAAATTTCCATTTTGGACGCTACTTGCAACTACCAAAACATATTTAAGACTAATTATCAGATAAACAAGGTACGTAATTATGTTAAAAAGTCGATATTATTTTTTTTCAAAATGTTAAATTTTTAAAATTAATATTTTTGAGAAACTTCTTTATTAAACCGTTCGAATTTTGCAGCCAAATTTTTTCCAGAAGATTACATTATTTTAATAGTTAGATAAGATGTGTTTCGATCATATTTCACACTTTTAAATGCTAATTTATAAAATCCTAAATTCTAACACATTTTTTAAAATTAAAAACTTTGCAAATTAACATCTCAATCATGTATTTGATTCGCATTTGGAACAATAATTTCTTAATATGCTCTGCCATTGCTGAGCTAGAAAATAAATAATTTGTTCTTTTAAAATTTTCTATAATTGTTTTAATGATTCAAAAGATGATTTTTTAAAATTTTAAATTAATTGATTTCATTTCATCTCGATTTCATGCTACTCAATTGAATCCTAGTATTTAAAAGCTGGATTGAATTAAAACCTCGTGTTTTTGCTCAGGAGTTATGAAATATATTTAATAAAATAACCTGCAAAATTTTTAAAAGATCATTTAATAAAACTTTAAACTAGAAAATTTTAGCTTTTCTATTTTTTAGTCAAGATGGACTCTTTTTTTAATTAAAAAACTTTTATTATTTAATTGCTACATTCTGGCTTTATGGATCATATTCAATCTATTGTAAGCATATATATAAAAACATAAAAAATTTTCAGTATTAAAAAAAATCATCCCTGACATATTCGCATGCCTTAAATTACAGCGCGATAACCGCACGTCCTATAGTACAGATAAATGTCTGAAGTAGTACCATAAAGCTTCATTAAAATAGGTTTTCACGGAGATTTTTATAGGGAGTAATTAATTTTTGAGTCACCTCCGGACATTATGCAAAATCACGTTATATCAGAATTCATGTATGTTCAAGCTTTTTTATAAATTATAAATTTATGTATTGTTCGCGGGATTATACATGTTAATTTCTCGATATAAAAGAAAAACATTGTAATCACAAAGATTTTTTTTAAAAAAAGTGGTCGGATACAGAGTGGTGTGCACTTATTGAAAATATGTATTACTAATGAGTTAGTATCTTTTATGTTATCAATATTTCCTGCGAACTCTCATCTTCATCTTTGGTGATTTTGTACTTCTAATTTGAGAACTGAGAAATAACTTTAGTCATACTTGCACATTCAATGTGTAAAAATAATAATTCTGCTTTGATATTACATTTATAATTATATAAGTAGAGAAAACATGATCATTTTTTATAATTTTCAGCTGACAAATGGATATCTTTCACACAATCAACGATTCATTTTATAAAATGTTTTGCAATTGGTTTAGATTGACACGCTGAAATGGTTAAAGTATTTTTGCTGATATGATGTTGAAATGTCTCAGTAAATAAATAAATAAAAGATAAAAATAAATAAATGTTACGTTTAAAATAAGAGACAAGTTCATTTTTGGAAGCTGGCATTTTAGGAAAACTTTTCGTGTTATACTTCCGATTAAATTTAATACTATGTTATTTTCTAATGCACTATTTATAAAGATAAAAATGCGTAATCCTTTTTTATTTATTTTTTTATATATTAGAATGTTGAAAGTTTGTACAGGTGTATGCGCCTGATAAGAGCACATTTTCTGGCTTTTATCAGAAATTAATTAGGAGTAACTCAATTGATTACATTTTTATTCCATGTGACATGTGTAATTCTCTCATACTTATAAGGACATGCAATATTCCTAATAATGAATAAGAAACATTTTATTGAGTGAAAAAAATGAAAATCCGAAAAAATATTTTTTAACAAATTTTAGGTTAATAAAAGGTAGCAATACATTTTGAAAACACAGAACAGAAAATCTGCCCTCAATTTAAAAGGCAACAAGGATGAAAAAACTATTCATTTTTCATTCACTCAGGTGATTTAAATTTTGATTGATTCTTTTTTATTACTTGTTAAAAAATTTGATTTACTGAAAGAAAGCAATATAAAAAGTTTATTATTGCAATAGTAACAACTTTAAGGCCTTTTGTAAACAGACGAAGAGAATTACCAGTCCGAATACTCAGAACAAATATATCAGTAAACCTGATGTAGTTCCAGTTATGAAATTATTAACTAGATTCATTTTTAAAACTTAACTTTAAAACTTTTGTTCTATATAACAAATTGAATAGTTTTCCATTCAAATGCTGATTATAAAAATGAGTTAGTTACTAATATTTATCATAAATTAATGGGATTATATTTGAATAGTGTTTTTATTTGTTTTGAGATCAAATTTATAGTAAAATAAAATATGAATTAAGATGCAAATAAATTAAAATGAAAAGTTTATAATTGTTATAAAATCAATTCAAATCTTTTGATTCTTATATAAACAGTATTACTGACTTAAAAGTTTTTATATAAAATTTTTCGTTGGGGGATGGTCAAAGTACTTGACAATGGGAATGTGTAAAAATAAAATGCCTTATCTGGAGAAGAGAAGCAGGCGGTTTCAGACTGAAATTTATTATGCATTTGCTCCAACATCGACGTTTGCATTCATCTAAAATCCATTAGCACCTCATTATGGATTTAATTTCAAGGAAAGATAATTTTCTTATTGTTTCTTATTCCTTCAATTTTTATTATGAAGGGCTGGAGTTGCCACAACATTTTGTCTTTTATCATGCCCTCCTTGCCTCTCTTCTGTCAATAAATTTAATTAGGCTAACAAATGCATCCTTTCCTCACAATTTGTTTGAAACCCATGAAAGTCACAGTCTTTCCTTCTTAATAGAAGCCTAAATTGTATACTGTAAGAGTTATAATATTTTATGGTAAACTTGCAGTTAATTACCTCTATTTTAAATTTTTAAAAAATGTCAAAGATTCGTTGAAACTTTTTAAATATTTTTCTTGTAAGTGGCATGAGTTCTATACCAACGGAATCTCTTAGTCCATTCGACTTCTAAGTTTCTTTTTCAAATCTATCACTATTGCTATCACCTTGTTGACAGATTGACATTATTGGCCTTGTAGATATATTTCGTTGTTTTCTCTCACGCAAATTTGATTTTTTTTTCAAAATAAGATAAGAATACTAACCTTGTGATAGTCGCACAGAATTCAAAATTTATATTTCAATAAATTATTATTTTTTTAATACATTGTAATAATAGATTTTATCTTTCTGTGTTATAAACTGTTGAAAACATGGGATTTTAATGAGCCACTTCAAGACATTCTGGAATCTGAAAAACACAATTTTCGAATTATGTTAGTCTTTAAACACTATAATTCAAAAGCGCAATGAAGTAGATGGATGAAATTTGGTATACATATTATTTTTATATATTATACTTGTTTAATACATATTAATCTTGACACCAAATTTGTAGATTTCCATCAAATTTCAATGAAAATTTATTTTAGAAAATTGATCCGATTTTTCGAATATAAGAAGAGGCGAGAGCTTTAAAATAAAGAGAGCTAAATGAATAAAATGTTGACATTATTCAATATCTACAGTGTGGATATATATAAAATTTGGAATTAAATCCATAAAGAGATTGGCCATGCTTTCTCGTGTGTATCAATCTCGTGTATATCAATCCGATAACCCAAAACGTCCACGCATTGTTTTAAATATATGTAATTTGATACGCGATCTTTAAAAAATATTGAAATTCTATATTAAAATTTAGTTTCAATCGGCTGTAAAAACGTCAATTTATATATTCAGTTTTTAAGTGCTTGTATCCTAACAAATCCCACCAATAAATAGCCAAAGATTCTCCGCAAACAGATTCTTTCTAATTATTGATTGCAAATCCAAAACGTTTAACAATTATTACAAAATATACAACACCCCTTCCTCTGTTTAATGATTTCGATTTTTTAAATTCCATTCTTTTTCTGTTATACTGACAGTGTATTAAGATCTAGCAATTACTATATTAAAAAAATATTTTCGTTCCATTTTTTATCAGAGTTCGAAAACTTCTAACTAGTTCCTAATAATTAGAACTCATATCTTTGTTTTTATATCAGAATTTTAAAATTTTCTGATTTTTTAAGCCAGGAAAAACATGCTTCACAACCAGTACATGTGTCGTATAAATAATAAAGCAACTTAACAAATATCAGAATACATTTAACATAGTATATAGTTAACATATCGTATCATGAATGTTAGAAACTTAACAATTGCAACATTAAAAAACGATTAAATTAATGTTGGATAGAATTTTCGAAATTTCGATTCAAATTTGCTTATTTCCATTGCAGAATTAGCTCTAATTTGTTGATAACTTAAATGTACGTAAGTTCGGAAAATACTAAAAGAAAAATTGAATTACTCTTTCCTTTGAGACAGAATATTTACGGATAGTATCTATAATAGGGAAATCTGGTTAATCCAAGACAATTATGCGAGCATACAAATGGTCGAGTGAGAGTCCGTATAGATAGGACAATTCATAGAGCAGAATCTTTTATATTCGCCATATCTTCTGTCTTCTAATAGAATCGGTGAAATATGACACAAACTTAACGCTGAGCCGCATGTATTTCGTGAGCATAGTCAATAAACAAACCTTATATCTTAATTGCTACAAGTCTTTATATTATTATACTAGCCACCTTTGGAGACCAGTCGATTCGCCAGCATTATTGCCGACTATAGAGTTAAATACATTTTTTTAAATATAACTTTGTCGCATAAAAAAGTTTTTCAGCAAAGTAGTTTTACGCTTCCAATTTCAAAAGTCATATAATTCACTTATACTATTATGCAGGCCCTAAGCAGTCCTGATCTTTGAACGCCGCATCTCTCTGATTTTCTATCAGTGCACATAAAATTCAGTTTTATATTAAAGTGGGAATGATGAAACTTCAATAAATATAACGACCTCTTTACTCAATCCAAGCATGTCTTTAAATGAAACTAAGAACTGAAAGCAGAGTAGTCCGACATTGAAGTTTTATGTTCACTACAGAAATTGAAACATAATTAAAAATTTTTTTTTTTATAATATCTTAAGAAATCATTCAGCAAACATTTCACAGATTAAATGAAACACAGTTTTTAATTTTATTTTTAGATGCACATAAATGCTCTCAATAATAAATTTTTTTTTGTTTATAAATATATTTCAAAAAATTATAGTTTAAATTCCTTTGGTCTTATAGATTCATATTCTGTGAAATATTCTTAGTATTTCAACTTCTAAATAAATAAATGAACCTTTCTATCTTCTGCGATCAAATATGGCTGATTTATTCAGTTCTGAATTATGCAAGTTTAGAACAATCATCATTTTCATAATCTAGACCAATTATTCTGGAGTAACCCTCATTCGCTTCTTTTGAGATTTTGATAAAGTGATCTAAAATCGCCAGTTTTTATCGAATAGTTATATTGAAATTTTCATAGATCGATCAGCTTTGATGATTGATTTAGTTGATTGTAGTGCCACTTTTTTATTTTAAGGACTTATTGTCTCCAGAGTATTTTGTTAAATATGATTCAAAGAGCAGATGATATATGTAAAAATTTAAAAGTCGCAATTAATCAGCATTTTTTCCCTCAATCTACTAATTATGTATTTCACTTAGACCGTTTGTTAAGAGATGTATGCCTCTCCTCAAAAAATTAAGAAATTAGATGTTAATGTTAGGGATGTTACAGAAGATGCCTTGTAGATGTAAAGCCATATTTGCCTTAAATAAAACTGTTTAATTGAATTAGTAATATATGTATCATAAAATATCATAGAAAACGTTTCATTGCATTTATTTTCCAAAAATATCATGTTTCATATTTGTTTCATTTTATGCAGGCACGTGCTGAAAATGACATTTTTATATTTTTAATTTGGAATGATAGTTGATTTATTTTTTCTCATGCGAAAACATAATATTATTTTAGTTAGAAAGTTTTGATGTCTCCAAAATATGCGGGTAAAAATATTTTTATCTGCTTATACAAATTTTGCATTAATATTATTACGTATGCTTGTTTGAAAGATCATACTTTGGTTCTTTTCTAAAAATTCTTTTTCAGTTTTAACTGTCGCCATTTTGCAATATATTTTTATTTTGTATTTTTATTTATTTTAATTATTTAATTGAATTAATAATTTTGATATTCCAAAAGATCAAGAAAAATTTTCTCTTGCATTTATTGTTTAAAAATATCTCATTCCCTATTTATTTCATTTCATATAATCACGTGATGAAAATTATAATTTTCTGTTTTATTTTTGGTAGTAATTAACTTATTTTTTAAAATCAGAACTTCTGAAAATGTGATGGCTACATATTATTAAAAGCTGATTTTTTTAAAATCCCCATGAAGATAAAATTTTATTTTTATTTTATGCGAAATAAATTGTTGAAAAATACGATTAAATTAAATTTTTAAAAATTCATTAAAAATACAATTTTAATTTATAAGTCAAAACATCAGTATCATTCAAAAAGTAATTTTTTAAGCCCTAACTTGATGCGAAAATCAATTTTGTGCTACAATATTTTCGGAAGTTATAGGGAAAAAAACGTTACAATTTCGCTTATTTTTAATTAAATAAAATTTTAATTAAAAATTCAAAAAAAGACTCCTTGGGGCACATTTCTGGCCCCCAAACTATACATGTACCAAATTTGGTAGCTGTAGGTCAAATGGTCTGGCCTGTAGAGCGCCAACAGACACACACACATTGAGCTTTATTATAATTAAAGATAAAGATTAATAAAATAATTATGTAACGTGAGGATAATTTTATTATTATATTAATGAAAGTACCTATACTTGACTTAAAGCCATAAAGATTACCTTTCACTGTTATAATATTTTTAAATACAGTATATTCTCGATTATTTGGCAGGTATCAAATTTAAAAAACTCCCTCAAATTCGTAAAAGCTCCGGTTAAGCATGTTTTTTTTAATATTATATATATATATATATATATATATATATATATATATATATATATATATATATATATATATACTTAAATTAGTAAAATTATCAAGTTAATAAAAATAAAATAAGAATCAGACTTGGAGACTTTCTCAACTGTCACCCTCAGTCAGGGATTCAAACAAAGGTTTTTTTCTTTAAGAGGTCTGACTATTTGTCCAACAATATTAATTGACAATAACCCCTCAGGACCCAAAAATCCTCTAAAATTGAGACATAAGAGATATACAAATTCTTCAGAATCAACAATACAGAAATGAAACAAGTATTACAACAAAATTCAACCACCAATTTAAGTTAAAATTACAATAACATTAAAAAAGCCATAAAAAAGAAAGTATGCAATCAATTATTAAAAACGAAAAGGAAGAAACATAAGATTAGCAGGCAAACTATTACAAAACAGTATCCCATCATGTTATTTCTGGTTTCTCGAGTCTTATTCTGCTACGTCAAAGTACTAAATAATCGGAGGGTCTCAGCGTCATCTGTTGAGTTAGTTAATATGTAATGAAAAGTCAATTTTTATTTGAGTCACAAGATTAGAAGCGAGCGAGCTCTTCTTTAGTTACAATTTCCATATTGCAGTGGTAACTAACTGCTATATATAAAGCGTTTAATTTTTACTCCATGCGTATTTAAATAATTTTAAAATACAAAAATGAAAGAAAAGCAAAAGTTTTCTTTCATTTCATTTTCAACACTAAAAAATAAATTATTGACATTATCAACAGTCAAAATTAGGGCTTGAATGTAACTTTTCACCTTCTAAATTTTAAGATGTTGCAGTTATTGAAAAACTTTAAACACAAAAGTTGTGCGTCGTAATGAGGCGCTGATTTGGCTGATTGGATTTATTTCTCTATCTTCAATATTAAGAAAATTTTGTCAAATAAAAATTTCACTTAACACCATTTCCAACCCTTTGAGTTAGATGTCATATTTACAATCTGCTCCGAAATGTTAATATTTCTAACAACATATTCCAAGCCAATTAAAATTCACACACACACACACACACACACACACACACACACACACACACACAC
>JAOUZG010026324.1:1328976-1362588 GCA_026289955.1 Argiope argentata | reverse complement strand
ACACACACACACACACACACACACACACACACACACACACACACACAGAGCTCCTAGGCCGCTCCTCTCTCTGCAGTATACGACTAGGCGAGGAAACATGGAACGTCTAGATCGGAAAGTTGAGACGTCTAAGTTGATAAATAATAGACTTCCGTATTGCATTTCCGTATAAAGGGCAACCAGTTCTATACTTATGTTCGTTCTTTTCATGTTATCCAATGCCCATGCATTAAAATATAAAAAGGACAAACGTGTGGTCTTATTTAAATTAAGAATGTGCCACTGAGCACGGCCCTACACATACAAAATTAGATAAGCAACCACCTTAAGAACTGGCATCATTGCGAGACCGCGTATTATGTTGCATTTTGAAACTGTTAAAAATCTTATAGAGAAAGAAAAATCTATGATAAATTTAAAATCAAGGAAAAGACATTGAAACTTGTAATCTGACCGAGGTCATCCACGAAGCAAAACTTCCTTCGTTTGGTATATATTTCCTGTCCTACCCATATAACAAAAATCATTTAATTATTTTATACTGATTTTACTAGTTCTTCTCACTCTGTCTATTTCATTGGGAATCGAGGTGACTTTAATTACAGAAAAGGCCCCCACTCTATTCCACTAAAAGTAAATCGAACTGAAAATTAGACATCCAGTGTCAAATGTTATCCCTTTCTTGTGATATGGAAGTTTGGATTGGGGGAGAATCTCTTTTTGTTTTTCTCGCCATCTAACTACGGTTCAAAATTGACAGAACCTCTTTTAAACAAGCTCCTTGTGATTTCAAAATGGAATGTAGATTTAGCTGAAAACTAAATACTGCAATGGTGTTTATCAAGAGAAATATGATGTAGTAAGTGCTTATCAAAAATATAAAAAAATAGTTCTAAGTTCATGCATGTAATGTTTTTTACATAAACGTTAATACAGACGTTTTTTACATAAACGTTAATACAGACGTTTTTTACATAAACGTTAATACAGACGTTTTTTACATAAACGTTAATACAGACGTTTTTTACATAAACGTTAATACAGATTGTTCCTGATATCATAGAAAATTCTTTATATGTATAAAAATGTTTTAATAGATAGAATAAAGGTAAAGTAAACTAATAAGGATTCATTCGAAAAGAATTTAATTAAGTTATATTAGCATCACGATTCGAAGCAATATTACGGCTATTTTGGGATGAACCTCTAAATTATGAATTGAGGTTAGATGATGAGGACATCTTAACACTCATACCACAAAAGTGGGAGGAAAGCGATTTTAACGAATGCACAATAATTCTCCTGTCAAATCAGGCTTATAGTCCGATTTTTTTCTGTTTTGATTTCCAGATTTCCTTATCACAAGCTACTTTTCGTAAATAGAAGTATTGTTAGAAAAAATTCTATAGCCATTGCTAGCATATATACATTTAAAGATTTAATCATTTTGATAAAGGATGCTATGCATTATTAATTCAAAGAAAAAGCACAATGCATATTACGGCATAAACAATATTAAACAGAAATGCCAATTTCAATTTTTCACCCCACAAAATAGACACGGATTAAAAAAGAATTAATATTTGAAAATACTTAATCGTAAAAAGTGACGAAAAAACAAATTCTATTTTTAAAAGTTGATCAACAATCTATTTCAAAATCATTAAAACGCAATAGGGATTTAAAAGTTCTAAATATTTATTTCAAATAAATTCTGTTTTAAAAGTTTTTTTAACCTTTTTATAAGTGTAATAAACAGAAGAATTTTATAATTTAAATTATTCTTTTCTTTACAATCATTATATTACTAGTTTCTCAAACTCAGAATCAAAGGGCACCATTGAATTAAATAGTGACAGAGAATCAAAATTTAATCAAAGCTACAATGTTTAGACAATAAATTATCATCGAGAGTGCACATCAATGAACTTTCCAAGTTGCAGCAGTAAAAAAGTGAATAAAAATCTGAATTAGAAAATTTCATCATTATAAACTTTGTAAAATAAAGAAAAAGCGTGTAGAAAAACACATAAAAATCTTTTCCCAGTCATCTCAAGGATATATTTACTTTATTTCTAGAAACAGATGCTGGTTGGCTTAAAGAAGAAATTCAAAAGGTTTCAAATCGATTAATTTTGTCCGCAGAAGCGGCGAGCAATTTTCAATAAAATGTTAATGTGTCAAAGCATATTTAATAAATTTTGATTATAAAAATAGGGGGCCTGTCCAAAATTTAGACTTTATAAATTTTTAAACCGTATATTTATTGAATTATTTAAACCGTATTTTATAAACAGCATGAAATGTATGATTTAAAGCATTTTTGCAACTGTAAATGTTTGATAATCTCTAACAATTTGAAAGTTAACTATTGGGTCACAATTACATCAAACTTTGTTTATGAGCAAAGAAATTTGTATAATACAGCATTTAACATATTAACAGTATGTTAATATGTTAACATAATGTTTCAATTTTCTTATTTTGAAATCTTAGTTTATTGGCATATATTGAATCAATATTTTGAATATTTTGAAATCTTAGTTTATTGGCATAGAAATATAAGTAGAAATGTGAAAATAAAATATACACATTACGCATTTATATGTGTACGAATACACTTATAATTGAAAGGTTTAAATCTGGGTCTTATCAATTATTTTTCCGTCTGTCTTTGCCCAATTTTTTTCTACCAATTGTCTATTGAATTTTTCATTTTTGATCAGAGAGACGATGATCTTAAATTGATCAGATGTTTCATGATAATCCTGGCTTTGCAAAAGAATTTATTATTTCAATTTTACGTTTTTATTTAATTTTCATGTTTGTAAAAATATAATTTTGTAATCGAATTTTCCCCATTTTTTATGCACTAAAATTCTGAAACTAAATTGTAGTCTATTCCCAACTGAAACATTTTCAGTACTTAATTATTGATTAAGGATTAATTTCCATAAAATTTTGAGGCTTCTATAAAAAGACATCAATTCGCTCTTGCTGCTGAGGTTATTGACAACAATATTCTATATTATTTATTATTAAAAACTAATGTAATATATTAATGGCAACAAATAGAAAATAATAAAAGTGAAAATTTTTAAAAGTTTACTTTTATAAATATGCAAAAAGTTAAAAAAAAATGTAGTTTCTAACTAGAAATAGGAAGTTAAAACCTTGTAAAATTCTGGCAAAATGATTCAAAATATGTAAAATGAACTTCATATTTTTAAATTTTTAATGAATGTTTTTCGGTTTTATCATATCATGGCATAATTTCTTTTTTAAAGTTATTTAACCAGTTTCGGAATTTCGATTTTAGACTCCACATCATTAACGAAAAACACAATATTTTTTTACCTTTCAATTCACTAATAAAAGAGAACATAAACTTTATTAAGCAGATTTATGTCTTAAAATACTTACGATTCGATAGATTTTATTTGTAAACAATCAAGTTTTATTATAACATCTCATAGAAAATAATTATTCCAAATTGGAGATTGATAACAATTCAGCATTTTTATTCTTTTGACCATGATTAATATAAATTTTATGAAATGTTTTATTTTCATTATTATTCATTGATATAGTAATTAAATGTCTTAATTTTTTACCCAATGACACTTGTGTCTACGGACGAAGTTCAAAAACGTGGCCACTTTACAGAATTTATCAATTAACGTTATATTTGAATTGTATAAAAATTGCAAATTGTTTCGTCTCGGGTCAATAACAGATTATATCAACAATCAAAAGATTGTGTATTGCATTCAGGTTTCAATATTTTAATGCTACAATCGAAATAGATATTTGTATTTAAAACATATAGCTAAGATTAGCTATGTTTACACGGGGCTTGACTAAGGCACGGCATACGGGGAAGTTGTCCCGGGCCTTAAGCATCATAGGAGGTTTCCCAAACCAAATGGAAAGAGTTGTTTATGTTTTCTTCTTTAATTATTTTTTTAAAAACTGCTTTTCAAAAACAAAAAGATAAAGAAGGGACCCCAAAGAAGTTTTTGCCCGGGGCCTCAATTAGATTTAGCAGCGTCCTGTGTTTACTAAATATAAATTAAATCAGCTAAAATAAAATTCTTTTTATAAGAATATTTAAGACCTGACTTAAAAAGGAACACTTACGAGTAAATTTTTGTTCGAAAGAGGTAAATATTTCGTCTTTTGAATATGGAAGTGTCTGTTTCATTGTTATGAACTCTTAAAAGGAACGAGGAATTCTCTCTTTCCAACGCTATACTGTAAACGGAACTGCAAAAGAGACTAAGCAAACATTATAGATGACTCAGATATTAGTCTTAATATAAGGTTATAAAGACAAAGCATTAGGGTGTTTATGTCGCTTTTTAGCTGCAAATATGATCAAAGAGTGGAAACTTTATCAAGATTCTGATATCATTTACTCTCGCTTTACAACTGATGATGACTATAGGTTAAACGCTGTAGCACGGACCAAACGCCGCGTACTCTTGTTTGGCTATTAAAGAACAAGTAAGCAATCATTGCAAGCGCAACAATAATCAATGTTAAAGACAATCTCTAAATAGCTGTGCTAGCTATAAATAATACATTTTGTAATGGTTATTTTCAAACGCAAAAAAAGAATCTAGCACTAACATTCAATGAATCATCAAATTCAAAACAAATCGGAATTTTCTGTGGCTTGACATTTGAAAGAGCAAACTTTGAGTGAATACTAAATTCTCTATTATAAACACGAAACTATTTCTGTTACACTATCGACGATAAAAAAAAAAGCAATAAAGCGTCGAACTGAATGAGTTAAACAAATGTGCTGAAATTTTGGACTAATTACGCGTAAATCCCCACGTGTAAAACGATTGAACAATAAGTTTGGCAAAATGTATATTACTTTACATATATTGCGAAAAGTCAATAAGAGATTAAATTATTCTCCCCTCCCTTCTCAAAATAAGTAAATAAATAAAATAAAAAGTAAAATACTTTGAATTTTATTCTTAACATAAGATTCTATATGAAATCCATTTCTTGTATTTGGGTTAAAAATAAATTTAATTTTTTTTTATTTTTTTTTATTTCCAACTCTCTCTTTAATTTTTTTTTAATTTTTTTTTATTTGGGTCAAATTATTTTTATGTTAAGCTAAAGGAGCTTTGCCCCTTGCTTGCTTCCTCCATGAACCCCGATGTTCTCCGATATTTTGTGCGATGCTTCATTTCCAGTTAGTCAATTCCACTGAACATTCACTTAGTGCTGGAAACATAGTTTTTCCATCAGAACATTCCTTTTCCGATTTGCTTATTATTGATTCCAAACTCAAAATACAGAGCGAGAACATTCTTTGAATATAATATGCAGTTATTAAATAGATTCTTCATATTTTACCATCAACTTCGCATTTTCACGCTCGGCTTTTTTTTTGAAATTGCTAATTTTTTTTCAGTTTTTCTCTCTCTTTTTTAAAACACTGCACGATGACTCATATGCAGGTTGACACGTGTATTACTTATTTATTCAAAACAATCGAAAAATTGACATTGATCGAAAGAGATTAACGAACTGGACAGCTATTAACTAGTATATTGTTTTAAATTCCTTTGGTGTTAATTAAAGCGTTACTTGTCTTTTTTTTTCACCCTTTAACTTTCAAGAGCAATATAAATACTTATGACGACATAATAATAATTTTCATTAAATATTTTAAACAATACCGAGGAAAAAAACCCTTAAATATCATGAGGTGACTCTTTCTACCAATCGTCCGTAGTTTTTTATAATATGTAGATATTTCTGTTATTTTGATAAAAAAATTAAAAAAAAAGCCTTTTTATCTGTATCAATTAATTATTTTTTATTTAATCATTTTCAACTTTTTAATCCCTAATATATAATTCATTGTTATAGATATTAGAGAATACTGAATTCAATTTCCTTTTCCTAATTCGTCACCAGGTGGCGCCACATATATTGAAATCACAATTAAATAAAAGGATTTCTTAATTAGAGAGCTCTAAGAACGTTAAAATAAGGCATTTCATCCAAAACACACAAACTTATAAAATTTTATTATTAATATGCAAGGAAGATAGATAAATATCGTTTATACAATTCTATTTTTGCATATATGGTACAAGATAGGTTAAATATAAGCGTATAAAAGAAATCGAATTCAGCTTTGAAATACGTCCATTCATCGATCCCTACCGACCCAGATCTTTCTTTTACAAACTCGCCAAACAACGTACACTAAAAAAAAGAAGAGAACCAATACTGGTTAAATATTAAAATCGATGACGTAATGCGGAAATGGTTTGCTTGGGAAAAAAGCAGCCCGTGTTGCACATCACTGCACTTGGCCTACATGGCGCGCCTCGCAGAAATTTCACTCGATTCTTGCATGCTGGACTCCTGTATTGGCACTCACACTGTCGCCACTAAATTTAGAAATCCAATTTGAATATTTGATTAATAGAATATGCACGCCTCTTTTATTCAGTATAGGCCCTGAATAATAAAAGAATCATAGACAGACTATAATGAAGGACCAGGTTTACTTAGCATAGCAAGAACCATTTTAAACTGGCTAATGTATTCAGCACTGCTCAACTGAAACTATGAAGAAAAATTGGCATCAACTTTAAATACATTGTTTTCATGCTTCAAACTTTTCTAACTGTTCTAATTTTGTAAGGTCATTACTTAAGTATTGCAAAGCACGAGGACAAAGCACCATAAAAGTCCTGATTGTCATATTATTTAGAAAAATGCTCGTAACTTTACTATAAAAATGATAATATCTTGTTATGAACTTATAAGAGTGCTTATTTTACAACCAGTATATATGTATAAATTGTTACCGTACATGATTTAGAAGTCGCTCTTGTTTATTATTGCGGAATGGCATTCTTCAAATGTACTGTTCGTCAACGAATTTTGAGACTATCACATTTCGACGAACCCATCTCATTAAGGGGTGAGACCCCAAGCAATGAGCGTATTTCCGATATTCATCTTTGACCTTGAATTCCACCCATTAGATAGTTTTTAATTCAATTTTTTTCACGTATATGCGAGTTTTGTGTCGTTTTTGACCTATATTATTTTAACTCAAAATTCCGTATTGATATAGCTATTTCAAATTTCAAAAAGGCTTTCAGGAGTGGTATGAAGAAAATTTTTGTAATTATTTCATATTATGTGTTTAAAAATAATTATACTCTTGAATAGAAAAATCATTATTAATGTTTTTTAATATCAAAATATATAAATATCATATATTTTAAAGCTAATATTTATAATATTTTTAAGAGGCACCATATTCACTTCCTTAAATGAAAATAAAATGTTTCAAATAGAATAAACTCTAGATAATTCATTGTTGTTAATCTTTAAATATTGTCAAAAAAATTCCACAAATAAAAAAAGCGTTTTAATATTTAAAAAAAAGAGCATTATTATTTTGTAAAAAAATAATTATCAAATTTTGAGAACAGAATTTTATTTATTTATTCTTCCTAATTTAATGCTTATGTTTTTTACATTATTGAAGAAATGTATTAAACTGAAGCTGAAACTGAATTAAAAATTGAACGGAAATATTTTATTGTGCATACCTTTTTCCTTTTGTATTACTAATTATCTTGAATGTTTACGTCTCATAAAACAGCGAGTCTTGTGTTGAATAGAAACATCTCCTTCCACCCCTATTTTGACGAATTAAACCCATCTTAACGTATGCGCACAAGCGCGGGGAGTTTTACAATCCGTTGCTGAACAGAAAGCATATCCATGCATGAAAGTTTCAGCAGATTGATTTATTCAGCATTTTTACAGTTACACTTAATTCAATTCTTCGCTAATTAAATAATATTATAATATTTTGAATGCAGATCACCGTGTCAAACGTTTCATTCAGTCAGAAGATGGAAAAGAAATCAAATAGTGGACTTTAATCAGAAAGTTAAATAATAGGGAATGAAAATAGGCTTAACCATCACTATGGATACTCGCTATGACCACTGTAGTGGAAATAGACGACTTTCAAAACTTAAATTCCCAAACAAATTTTTTTATTATTTTAAAACCTCAAAAAGTTGCTTCTTTACTGATTTAGATTTCATTTCTGTACATATTTGTTCCTTACTTTTAATAAATTCCTCAAGTTTATTTTGTAATGTTACAAAATGTAAACTCGTTCCTCAAAATCTTCAATCACGTGCTTCTGCCAATCTAAAAATTAAGATAAAAATTACTTTTTTTAATCATTAATTCCAAAATAAAGTTTTCTCTTCCGCTTATATTTCATAGTGTATACTTTTTAAACTTGTACAGAAGAATTAAGTGTAAGTTATATTTTTAAGTCGAATCAAATAAACTGAAATTTTTAACAAATAAACTGAAGTGCATTTCACATTATTCGTTTAATAACTTAAAAAGTCAGAAATCTTGACAAAGTGTTTACCAAAGGTTGGTAGTAACTTTGAAACTACTTTTTAATAATAAAATATTTTTTAATCTTAAAGTATGGAAAAAGTAACAATGTTTCAATTAAACGCACTTTCAATAATGTTTCAAAGGATACTTTAATAATGACTGTAAATACATATAGGCTTGCAATAATTTATCGTGTAAATCTGTGAATACACTACAGCAAAAATGAGTAAAGAATTTATGATCATATTTTCCAATACTGACCCGAAGGAAACAGGAATTTACGCTGTTCAGTTACTAATTAAATAAATCTTTGAATAACTGAAAAAAAAATTCTTTGTTGATTTCAGAAATTATGTGGTGATATTCAATTTTGCCTTGTCAAAAAAAGTAGCGATGTTTCTTTAATTTTTAATACAGTTTAAACATTAATACCATTTAATAAGAAACTTTCACAATATTACCAAACACAATAAAATACTATCGTAGTTAATACCCTATTAATCATCGTAAAACAGAAATAAAAAGTTATCATTTTTTAATTCAACACAAGATAAAAATTGAGCTGTGCATTCGATTAATCTACAAAGTAAATAAATGAAAGGGTAATAAGTATAGGATTTTATTACCTTCGATTTTTTTAATCAAGTAATTTTTCATTATATTTCATAGTGTATAAGTTGTTAACTTGTTCATAATGATTAAGTGTAAGATAAATTTTTAAGTCGAATCAAATAAACTGAAATTTCTGTATTTACATCAACTGGTAATTAGTTTATCAATAGAAGCGGTCTTCACCACAGCATCGAGTTTTGAATTGTATTCTTCATTATTTTGATCTCAATGAGTGGGAAAGACTCATTATATATAATGATATTAATACATGCGTTATAATATATAATATATACATTATATATGCGATTAAAAAACTCCAGAAGAATTATAACAGCATTCTTATTCTTAACGATCTTTCACGGAATTGAAAAGGGGCAAGATCACCAAAATATACATATATTCTCCAATTTTTACAAATGCATAAAGGATATCACGCATTTTTATCTAACATTCCTCAGGATTGGCCTGAACACTGAATGTAAATCAGTCTTTTCCTTTTTTACATTTTGGTATACGTGGTAAAGAAAAAACTTCTAAAGATCCGATACTAGATTTTAAAGACTACATTTTCTATTTTCTACATTTTAGACTTCCATGAGTTCGGATAACACATATTTAGCATTACATTTGTCTGATTCAAAAATGGTTTGAACGAAATCCTTTGTGAGAAAGTCTATTTGTTTGGCATCCACTTATAAAGAAATTAGATGAATAACATTTCATACATAGATTTAATACCAACAAAGAATCTCATCAGATTTGGAATTAAATTGCAATAATTCTTAAATGTGATGACTTAAATCAAAGAATTACAGTGTGTAAATTTAATAACTACAATTATAACTACAATTCTTTATCAAAGTTTGATTTCAATCCGTTGGAAATAAAGCATCCAAAGTGCATATTTGTTTTTCTGTTTCTTGTGCATCAACTAATTGTTTGAGACGACTTGCCAAAGAGGAAATTCTAGTGCATTCTTTCTCTTTCTTAAAAGGACATAGAACGCGATTAATATATTATGCAGGTTTTCTCTACTAAATTTGAAATACCCCCCTTGCAACTTCCACATGCGATACACAAAAGCTAAAACTCTGTTCATTTCTGGAATTCATGGAATATATAGTCTACAATATCATTTGCCTGTAAACAAGGGTGTTATCTTTTTATTAGAAAGTATAAGAAATAGTTTCAGGAAAATAAATCCCGCACATTAACGAGTTATAAAAAATCTAGTTGACAGAAAATTTGAAACCTTATTTACTTTCCTTTATATTTATTTAGAGAATATAACTTAGAGAAAATCAATGAATTTGAGAGACCAGAAAGTTCCGAAGTTACTTTTGACTTTAGCGAACACTTTATAAAAAATTGAGAAATCGAAAAATTAACATTAACTCTCAGATTATATGATTCAGAATCACAAAAAATTAAATCTAATTGTTTCAAAAGCGGAAAAAAACCTATTGGGATAATTGCGATGTAGTCCTGGGGCGCCATGTGTCTAAAAGCGAGTGTCCTAAAAATAATGAATTTTGTTTAATCTTGAACTAAAAAATATGTATTGTATTTTTGAGTAAATACGATAAGGCTTCCATTTCGTCTGAGACGTATTACATGAACATGTTACATTAATGTTACATACCACAATAAAGACTTATGAATAACATCGAGGTACATGATATTTATTCATTATCATCATCGCTCATAAATCTTAAAAGATACCACGCAGTAAGCAATAATTTCTTCCTCGATTCAAAGAAGTGTTAAAAAAATAGTAAATCTGTATATAATGCTTAAAATTAAAAAAAGCAGTGGTTTCTATTTTTTAGCTAATGGAAATTATTTAATGCAAGAAGAAACCGATAACAAAAATTCGTACTACCAAAAAATCCAATTGTCTTAGTAATTCCCAAATAAACAAAAATGTGGTCGGGAGATGCTTGCTCATATTTATATCAGTGCATTCCAAAAAGATCTTCCATGCCTGTTGGGAAAAAAGCTAATCAGCGTTCTACCAATAAATCTTTAGAGAATAGATTTTTGTTATTTGGATTTTTTTTGGTTTCTAAAGGCAGTTTAGGGTTTCTATTAATGTACCACGCACAACTTGGTGGAGAACTTATTTAGAACCATTTTTTTAATTGCAGAGATTTTAAAACAAGTGAATATTTTATCTCCGCATATGCTTTCAGCAGAAGTAGTCTTCACCGAGGTATCAACTGAGGTAGCCAACTCATTGCTATTCAGTGGATGAAGTTTTGCAATGAAAATCGGAAGATAAGATCAAAAGTATCCACGCTTGCTCTATCCACAGACCCACACTCGCAATTTATCTAATCAGAAAAGTGCTACTTAGAAGTATGAATGACAATGAGAACCAATGCATAATTAAAACCAGTCCAACAGCAGCATCAATATTGTGCAGGTCCTTTTGCAATGCAATAAGCTCAGACCTCAATACAGAACTTTAATCAGCATTTGAATGAATAACATTGAATTTTGATAGCAGTTTTCATGGACACGTTATTGCAAGAAATACTTCCAATGTTCTTCTGCTATCGACATATGTTTGGCAGATAAGACTAGTAATATTGTCATTTGTTTTATTAATTCAGGGTTTTTCGATTTTTTAGTTACCCATATTAAAAATTCAACATTTTATAATATAATATTTTACTATCACCAAATCTTGAGTCAAAAAAGCGATTTCAAGGAATAGGGCTCCATGTTACTCGGGGGTAATCCCACCTCTTTTGCCAAAAAGAAAGAGACGAGATTCTGACGAGAAAGAGAGGAGAGATGAGATATTGATGAGAAACGAGACTCCGATGAAGAAAATAAAGAGATGAGAGATGCAACTTCAAACTCTGGTTATTATTCCAAGAGCGAAGAGATGTAGGAGTTCTGTGTTGATAGCGGTAACTGGACAGTTTATTGTGGAATTTTGATAGAAAATAATTTATTCCCAAGAAAACGAGTGAGATATCACATTTATAAAGAATAATTTTATTCGGTCAGTAATTATTCTAGCAGCACCTATTGCACTATCTCAAATTTATTTAATTTGGAATCTAATGCAAAAGAATATACGGGAAAACCCCATTCTAGAACAGATCTTACTATAAAAGAATGAATTGTCTTTGGGTGTTAACGTCAATTGCATAGTCACGATTGAAGTAAATTAAAGAATATTGAGATTTTTTCTACATTTAGCTGCCCAATTTTTAATATGTTTAGTATCCTATATGTTTTTATTTATGATGTATCCCAGGAATTTAGCCTTTTAGCACGTTTTAAATGGTTGCCATTCTCATATACTGTTATTTTATTGATATGGAATGTTTATTAGTAGTAAGAACACTTGCTGAAGAGTTCAAGGTATAAAAGTCAGTTTATACCTCTAGACAAACGTACAAGAATAGCAAGAATGGAATTGAATTTAAATTCAATTTCTCAGCTATCAGTGCTAGAATGCCGTAAGATGATGCCATCAGCGGGATTTCTCGCTTTATATTGATTTATGATACGTAAAAAGCTTTATGTACTGTTCAAATTCACCAGTATTGATAACCGGGAAAAAACATGACTTTACGTATAAAGAACTCAAATAAATAAAGTTCGACAGATTTAGCTTGAAATTAAAGTAATAGATTTCTTATTTTTTTCTTATATTAAAGGTAACAAAATTATCAATGTAGCCTTTTCATACCAAATTTTTTTAAAAAATCTTTATCAAGCTTCACAGAATGAAGTACCGCTATTGATATACATATGTGACAGTACCAGCTTCTGAAGAGTTAATTAGTTTTTATACCAATTTAATTTTAAAGGAAAATTTAAAAAGTATCCCCATTAATTTTAGTTTCACCAATTTATTTGTCTTCTATTAATAACAAATCTCTATATGAGGTATATGCGGTGTATTTAATCACATGAACCAAATTCAGAGGAATCTAAAACAGTTTCATAAATATTAAAACTTTAGTATTTTCTTTATTTGCAAAGCATAAAGTTTAAAAGTTCGATATTCTATCAAGAAGTATTAAATATTTAAAGTAAACGATAAACTGCAACCATATTTGAACGATTATAAAACGAGTTTGCAGATAAATACAGATAGATGGCCAATCACTTTTTTAGATTTCGGTCATCATTTGAAAAGAATTTAAGTTTTAGATTCTAAAGCTATGAATTTGTTCGTATGTCTCTCTCGCTGTCTACATATATTTAGCTGTTTCCATTTTGCAGACATGATAATCACTGTTTATCGAATTGCCAGTCATCCATAATGGATGTGTATAGACCTCTACGAATTCGGTTTAAAACCCATATATTAAATTTCATCTGCCTAGTTTTTAGTCTTTTTTAAGATATCATATTGACGGTCAGACAAACGTACAGATATAATGCCAAATATGTGTTTTCGAACACAATGTGATTGGAAAGTCGAAGATTCGTTGAAACTTCGGGTTTAAATTTTTGACAATTATTATATTTTGTATGTGAGTAAGTAAAAAAATATTTTGTATGCGAAAAAGTTTTTTTAAAATTTAGTTTAAATTACCCTAACTGGGATTTTCGATGAAAAATTAAAACCCAATAAAACTTATTGAAAAATTATTTACAAAAAATATCAAAGAATTTTTTTAAACCAAAAATGGTCTTCCTCAAACATTGTAGCATATTCTTTAATAAAGTTGTCATCACCGCAAAAAAATTTGGGGAACTTGGATAAGGTCACTGCATTGCGCACAGTTTTACGAAATATTGATTTTTGATGTGAATTTAACAGGGTTACTAAATTGATCGATCGCTCTTTTGGTGAATTTTTCGGCAATTAATTCCTGGTATACGGGTAATAATATCTGAAAATCAAATTTGTTTTAAACGCCTTTTTCCCAACCAATGCAAATAAAAATTTACAGCTGAGTTATAAATTTAATCACAAAATTACTTGCTCAATTTCATATATTTATGTTCCGACATCTGCATTTGGGTAGCACGTCTTCCCCCAAAACTAGATATCCTCGATATCGAATCCCGGTTCAGGCACGATTGCTCTATATCTATTCTATCTGTGAGATGTGTGAACGGGGCCCTCTCCTGTAAAAAGGGACTGTACAAGCGAATGCATGAGTAGCTTAGACGTGTTTTTGGCCCTAGTTGGAGCTACTTAACACAAGAGGCGCACCCTCGATTTAAAATCGTTGACCGCATCAGCAAGCTTGTCTATGGAAAGTGCCATTAGAAACAGCAACATATATTTAAGTAAATGCGTTTTTACTCATTTTACATCTTCTGCAAATACATGTCTACAGACGGTCAAATCTTTGATGAGCCTATTTTCAAATTTGAGAGGAATATGAACTTCAAGCGTTGAACTTGCTTATCAAATTTGAACTTTCTACCTCTCTTCGATTATTAGTTAGGAAAGGCGAGTAAAAATACTTCCTTTGTTTCCTTCCTCCTTTCCAGATGTTTGATTCTCTGTCGTTTCGTGCTTCAAACCGAAATTATTTTATTGCATTGAATTTTTAATGAAAAATAGAAATGTATAATATTTTTGAGCAGTATTGAAATAATTAATAGTCTCGCAGCTCATAATCGGCAGTCCTATCGTCACTCTATATTTGAAATGAGTCTCTCTCTCTAAAACTAAATTCTACGGGAAACTCGCTATAAATAAAACAATTTAAAATTCTTATTCAAAGTATGACTTAAATTTTGAACAGCAATTAAAAACAGTTATTGGAAAGAAAATTCTTGGATGCCAATTCAAGACCATTCGTGATCTTCTATGGGGCGCTCTTCCCATTATGAAAATTACTGATTTGAAAATTACTGACAGATTTATTCATAATTCTTTTTCTTTACAGGATAATGTGGAGACCAAATTTTTATTTCAGTGTATTTTATCATCTGCATTTTGAAAAACAAATTCACTTTTAACGCATTTTTAGAGATTCTAATATTTAACAGATTATCAAAATTATGTTATGATTTCAAAATTATTTTATTTTTTATTAAATATACTATATATACTAAGAATTATTTTTGTATTATTCTTAAATAAAACTTTTCTTAGAGGTAAGAAAAGTTGTCTGGTCGAAATTTTTTGCAATAATAATAAAATTATATACAATAAATTGTTGCTCAAATAATCAATAGTATCTACTCAATTAGAAACATTTCCATGGATGGCTGACTGACTGAGTGATAACCAAGTGCATTGCCTTTTCGATATCCACGAATTTTATTTATTGCCCTAAATAACACGAAAGAATCTATTCGTATTTTTGGCACTTTAGCATTTCTTTTGTTTCTCTATAATATTCTTCATACCGTATGACTATAATTATGAACATTAATAACCATTTGCTTTGATATATTAATATGACTGACCTAACAATTGATTTATTAGAAGCTAAACATGATTAGTTTCTGAACACCATGTTAATGTAATGTTCTTATGATAAACGCTTTTATCACGTCATTTTTGCTGAATAAAACGGGATTCTGCTTTATAAGTAAAAAAGACGAATTAATACGTCTGTGAATAATTTTCTATTTATGGAACAAAATCATGTTCAAAGATCTGTATCACAATGTGCAAGATTATTTAATACCTAACAAAGGTATTAAATAATCTTGCACATTGTGATTAACGAATTAATTTTCTTCCTGGCTGAAAAATAAAGGAGATTATAAAAGGTTTTGAATTGTCTTCTCTGTGACTTTTTTAGTAAATTTAAATTACAGATTTTATAATTAAAATATGCATACATTTAAAGCAGTGTCTTCATCTTATTTTTAATTTTTAATACTGATTTAAAAACTTGTGTACAATCTTAAAAGTCACAAAAAAGGAGCTAAAAAATCTATAGGTCAATCAAAATTTGAATGGAAAACATTGTGAGAGCGAGCGACGTGTGTATCATGATATTTAATTAAATAGAATAATTATGATAATAAGTTATTTAAAACTATTTGACAGATTTCAACAGAATCTAGTTTAATTTCCAATCGTTCGATGGAATTCTTCATTTAAAATGTTCCATGGAATTCTCTCTACAGCATTGAGTTGCTGAAACTTGCTGAGCTCTACAAACTACTTTCAAAGTGATTGGTTTGTTGATAGGCTGTATCTAATTATAGTTAATATTTTCTACAGGTATATATCATTGTTCACATTCCTTCTGATTCTTTTTCAGCGTATTGCAGATACTTTTGCTAATAATTCTATCTGGACATAAGCTATCCGAACATGGAGAAAAAATAAAGAACCCGCAAAACTTCATCTATAATATTATATTACCTTTAGTTGTCTTATATATCCGATCATAGAAGACGAGGATGAAATACGAAATTAAGTAATCAAAAAAAAAAGAGAAAAAGAGAAAAAATATTTCCTTTTCAAAATGAACCCGTAAAAATGACAGAAATTTATAATTTTGTCGTATAGCTCTAATTAAAGAAGTTATCGTGTTATACTATTAGATTTTTTAGTTGATATTAATGTCATCTAGAATTGGGTGGACGAACAGTAGATGAATTTATAGAGATGAATAGAGAAATTGCTTCCTTATAAATCGGTATTAGAAAACCACATCTACTGAAAAAAGCAAATGGCATTTTCCAGAATGAAAGGACCCACTCATTTGAAGACTACAAACATTTCAGAAATAGAATTAGAAATAGAATTTGACACACTATAAGAAATAAAAATTGCTCCTATTAACAAACTCTGCTTCTTAGACAAGTTAGATATTGAGCTCCGTTTTGGGTAAAACTTTTGTTTTAGTGCGTGCATTTTCGTTTTGATATATATATATGAAATCTATATTCTTTAAAACACACTTTTACTCTAAATGGCTGTTTTCTAGTCTCATTTCATTGATTAATTAAAATTTCCTGTTCTAAAGTTGCACACCGCGTTGCTCGATACTATACTTATGAATATATCTAGAGCGAAATATAAACCAAGTTTTGCAGAAGCCAAGTCCGTCCGGATTGTTGACAGACACAAGAAAGACAGCTTTCAGAACTTTGACAGTTTTTAATATATAATTTGTGGGTTCATAAGTCGATAAAGAAAAACCTTTGCTAAACTCTGCTCTTTAATCAGACGGAGTGATACAAACTGTAATTCAGCATTACAGGCTGCCAAAGTAACCAAAAAGAGAGCTTTTGAAATCTTACGATCACTGAGAAAAGACGTTATTTCAAGGAATTTCAAGCTAATTGCAATTTTCAGTTTCAGGTATAAGAATCAAGGGAGCAATCAATAATTTTAAATTTTTTACAATTTTAAAAACGCACCGTTATTCTAATTTTGTCTGCGACAAAATTCGTTTGAGATATTTTTGTCTGTGCTAAAGAGATCCTAAAATATAAATGATAATAAGGCTTATTCTCAGGAATATTTAAGTATTTTCGATTATATTCATTTTCTAAAACGCTACCTGGATCAAAAAAGAAAATTCAGTTTATGGCAATTTCAAAATTTAAATGCAAATTTATTTAAAAATAAATTAAAATTTCTTGCTTAATACTTCACTTCAGCTTTAAGCCAGCAAAAAAAAATATCGATAAATGTTAAACAACTTTTAATATTTTTATTATATTTTATTTGCTTATTTTTGCCATGCCTCAGGATTTTAACTTCTCAAACCTTTTTTTTTGAATAGCTTTGATATTTCTTAAATACATTTTTTTCTTTTTAATAAACATGTCAGTACTGAAATGTAAGATAAATAAAATAAAATTTCTCTTTGTATATTCCAACTCGTACTTATTCAGTTATTTATTTCCGATAACTTTTTAAAGTTTATTATTGTTTAATTTCATATATTCATTTCTGATTATGAAAAATGTATCAATTCAATTCTTTTTGAATCTTGAAACAATAAATTTTTTAATCAAAGTTTGATTTAAATTAATTTTTTTATAAATGCTTTTTTTATTTTTGTGTCTTTAAAGTTGATTGAATAATTTTACTCTCTTAATTCAGAAATAAAAAAAAATTATTTTTCATTTTAAAATAAAAGAAACTAGACAGATTTCTGAGCACACACAAATAATCTCCTCAAATCATAAAAATTATTATAAACTTTAGTAATTTTATGGATAAAACAAAAGAATGTCTTAAGTTTTCTCCAGATATTTTATTATTTCATCAACGAAAAAAAAAGAATTTTAAAACAATTAATTTTAATTTATAAAAAATTTGTTGCCAAAAGTGGAAAATAATTCAAGCTTCATAATGAAATATAACAAAATAAAAAAAGAGTCGGATAATAACTGAGTAAAATACACAAATTTTGTATTGAATTATTGCTTAGGTCTTTCAAAAATCTATATAAATCAGTGCTATATAATTGAAACGCGTTTACAGACACTGTTAACTTTAATAATGATAGGCTGTATAGTAAAACCATGATAAATCTTACTTTTTTTTTACCTCTCCTCTTCTTTTTTTATAACTTACGACGGAGAGTGCAATAAATTTATTTGATTCTCAACAGTTTATTTTACTTTGTTAGCATGCTCTTTAACGTATCAAAATTGGATTAGAGCCTCAACGTAATTTTTTACTATGTTTCAGCATACATTTAAGTTTACGAAGATAACTTTATATTTATGAGTCTCAACATCAGTGAAAAACTCAAGGAAACTGAAAATTCTCCAAATTAGATTATTAAAGGGAATGATAAATGCTACTTGAATGCAAGACAAAAGTAAACGTCAAAGTTATATTAAAATTTTATCTATTTAGAAATACATTGAAGCAGAAATAGTTAACTTTAAAAACACCCCTCCAAATTCCTAAATAAATGTTACAATAATCAACTTATATGCTTGCTGCTTTAATTTAAACAAATTACACAGCGTTGAGTAAACTATTTTCTTTTGTTAAATTGCCAGAAATTAGACATCAGTACCAAAACAATTATGATAAAATAAATTTGGGAAATTAACAATGATACGGCCATGGATAAGCAATATGAACATAATGCGTTTTTACCTTTGAATTTTATAAATCTCAAGAAGAAAAATCCCAGACTCAGGCAGTATGAAATAAAAAAAATTATTGGTCAATAGTAAATTCAATAAATGCATAAGCTGTTTCAATAACACTTTTAAAATTCAAATTTTTAATATATAGAATAGATCTTATTTTAATTGGACATCAGTGAGTTATTTAGTAACTTAAAACTTCCAGAAATACATTTCTTTTTTCTTCAAATTATAAGCTAAGTTACATTCATTCCAAATTTCAATATAGATGGACACAGTTTGATTTTCAAAGTAGTATTCAGAAATTCAAACATTACTTTTGTTCTTGTTCCTACTCCTAATATGATTTTAATATTTTAATTTAATATAGCTTTGGTTCTTTGAAAACACCTTCTTGTATATCTGAAACCTGCACTCAAGAAATATTATAAATGAACACTTTTATTTAATTTATTTATAATTTATATTAAAATAAATTTATCATGAAATCCGCTTACCTCAAAAGATTTTCGAATCCAATTGGCGCTATATCCGTTATCCTGATCACTTTTGATTTGTCAGCCATGTCGCCGTAGAACATGGCTTCGAAGACTGGAGAGGTCATGGCCAGGAGAACTCTGTGCCCCACATATTTCTTGGATGCCGAGGGCGGCCCTACGATGAACGTCACGTCGCTCAGGGCGGTGTTCTGCAGAAGGGACGACGTCCTCTGCAGAACTTTCTCGCTCTCCATGATGATTGGTCAAATGCCGATTCCTAAATGTCCATTGCCTACGCAAGAGAAACAAAAAGAAACAATCATAAGAGATTAGGAAAACATGGGACTATTAATTTCTGGGATTACATGACCGACCCACATTGATTCCCTTTTAGTGCCACTCTGATTAGAGGTTATATAAATACCTCGAGCGAAGAACAATTTAGCTATGGACGATGGATTCGTTTTGCATATGACAACGGGGGATGTCCACCAATTGTATCGTTGACCTAGATCCCTGGCGGATTCTTAATTGGTTTTCACTTGACCTACTTGGACGTCGTATCTTTTTACCAGACTTATTGACCAATGTCTTAGTGTAATTGGATAAGCTAATTAAATATTTAGCAAGATTAATTGGCTGGCATATCTCAGGGGTGGTGATTATCTTTTATATTGAGACTAGAAGGCTAAAAGGTGCCAACCAAATTAATTAGGAATTCTGTTTGAATCTGCAGCTGTGAACACAAAAATAAAATGAAAAGTTCCCATGAGAGCATTTGAATTGGTAAAAGTACTTAAAGAATGTAATCAGCATTTGTACGTGACTTGAAAAATGCGGCTTATTAATATAATTTGCAGTATTAAAGAATCCTTTTAGTAAAATTACACCAATTAAGCAAACATAGTGAATTTGACGGTAAAATCCTTTATTCTTTAAATCTAGGCAGACAAGCAATAATTTTTACGTTTTAGATAGCATACATATTAATAAAATGGCTGTTTTCTACTCTCATTTTTTAAACAGTTATACTATATGCGAAATCTTTCGTTTAACATAGCAATATAATTATCATTATTCATAATGCCTTTTGGGCATGATTCCAATTGACTGAAGGGGTCTGAAATCTGTAATTTCGATGTTAAGACTTCGAAATTCTTAGGTTTTTGAATTGCCAAGTTCACATAAGTACAGAAATATTCTCAGAAAACTGACTTTGAACCAATCAAGTTGGTCAGTTTCAGCGATAAATGAAATATAGATTTCCTCTAATCTTTCTTTTAGTTCATCTTGTTCGCATGCCGACTTACAAGATTCTAAAACGATTTTTCTGGATTTAGGGAGTTCTAACATATGAAGATTTATCAATACAATAAAGATGAACTTTTCGATGGTTAAAAAACATTTTGTTTTTTTCTTTCATATGAGGAAGTAACGATTTGCTTTGCCTTCCTTTTATATTATCCGTTTTACAGATCTATTGGTTGGTTGCCTTGATTATATATTGGAGTATTGAATAAAATATTGAACGTTTCTGGAGCTTAGAATAATTTTTAAAACGAAATTATAGATTAGATTATTAAGAGTATAAAGTGAAAACATAGTAATCAACATGAAATTTGATAAATGTTTTGGTTTTAATTCTTTCTTAGCTAGAAAAATCTATTTTTCAATTTGTGCCTCTAAGTCTATTTGTAAATTTGATTCTCTGAAAAATTCAAAGAGTAGGAAGAATAAGTTATATGTATTTAATTTTCATAAATTTCTGTAGAATTTTGGGGAAAATCTAGAGCTTATAATGTTGATTTGATTTGATTTGTCATGGTGCAAGAGACATGATGTTAACAAAGCTGTTCCAAACAATTGGCAAAATTATATTTTTAATCAGTCACGAAGAAAAAACGAGGAGAAACTCTGAAATGTAATCAAGACTTAAATAAATAAATAAAATTCGATGGACTTTAAAAATGCAAAGAGTTAGACATGATGTATCTTCTAAAAGTTTGATAGTCTGCATAATGGTGTATATTTAAATAAGTTAACTAAACCTTTTAGATTGATCTTCCCAGTATTTTTCAGAAATTCTGTAAAGTAAGTGTTATTCATCTCTTCTGGCATAAATTTGTGGAACTTCAGTAAGATCAGGAATGCCTTGCTTTGGCGAACAATACATACAAAAGATAGATTTCTGGGGGAATCTTAGATATGCAAATAATCTTTTAGTGTTTTTTAGCGATCTTTTGAGTTTTTTTTTTACTATTAATATCTGGTATGCGTTTAATAAAATCGAATTCACTTGTACTCAGATAATCTGACCGACAGAACTCAAATGAATGATTTAGTTCAAGATTTGATAGAAATCTATATATATGATCTAAAGTCCATATACCAGATTTCCCTTTAGCTTAAATAGTATTTGGTTAATAATTTGTTTACCAACGGATAGACTCATAGGACGACAATCAGAAGCGATTCCAAACACGTATGTTTTGGACTACAGGAAATCTGAAACCGACAGATTCTTCAAAAGCTCGAGTTCGAATTTTTCCTCGAATATAATACTCCTAGAAAAAATAGATGGCTGAAACATAGCATAGTTTCTCAACATTTCATCTGCATCATATTTTGAATTTAATTTGCCTGTAAGCCGATCCTTTATCTCTCTGTATATATGAATACGATAATTCAGAAAAATGCCTTGATTTAGACAAAGGAAATTTGATACATGTTCTAGAGCTGAAACTTGAATTTTATGATTATACGATTAAGCATAAAATTCCTTTTACCGTTTTTGTACCATTTACAATCATCCGCGAAGTAGATTATTTTGCAGTTATTGCACACACATGCAGAAGGACAGGGAAAATATGTTCTGGAAGGGATTTAGCACAAAACTTAATAAAACTATGTGCAAACTTTATTTTAAGAAGTATCAAACTTCATCGGCTATCATTTTCTAAAGGTATGTCCACAGACAGACATATAGTTATACAGAGAGTAAGAAGGCCATATATGTTTTTTACCATGTCAGAACATGATGTTGTTTTGGGAATGATATTTGAGGCGTCAACAAAAATATGTAGGAGAAAAATAAGAATTTTATTATCTGCACGAGCATTTTAAATATATCTATCTATCAGCTTTTAATAATAAGTTGCCATTGCATTTACAAAAGGCCTGATTAAAAAAATAAGTTAATGACTACACCAAATTTCAATAGATTTCGCAATAGATTTCGAAATCGGATTCTTTCAAATGAAGATGAGAAAATAGTAATAAAATTATCTGTTATGTGAAAACAGTTTTAGATTTGATTTATAAATAGGATTTTTTTTGGAAATATAACTATCAAAACTTAGAATGGTATGTAATTATATTAAACTATGGTTGAACATTACTTTTCATTGAAGAAACATTTTATTCTTTGCTTTAGACATTTGTATAACTTTAGACATTTGTATAATGCAGAAGGTTTCAAGACCTCTACTTTCAAATTAGATAACAAAATATTGAAATAATTTCATTAGGTTAACTTAGAAATCTATGTGTTTAATTTGGTGAAATTTCGAAATGTTTTTATTTAAAAGGTGCTAGAAAACAAGACAGAGATAAAATACTTTCTATCTTTTATAATTTTTGAAAAGAAACATACTGAGAGATTTAAACCGATTTTGTGACAAAATGTATTTATTTCAAAGAAAAATATGACAATTAATGTTAATAACGTTAACACACTTTTAATTGTCCATATTTATTAATCAAAATCTGGACTATAGGATTGAAAACACACTACTCCAAGATGGTCACTCTCGTTGATTTTTTGTTCTCATCATAAAAAAGTGAAAATGCTGCGCGATTAAGAAATGTGTTACAATTTAAAAGTTTCAAAATGATTGGTACTAATAACAAAACACTTTTTTACATATAAAAATTTTATAATTTCAGAAACTATATTTGAACTGCGGGATGCGATAGCTCTTAAAAATAATGCATAAGGTTCTACAGAGCTGATTCTAAAGCCTAATGAGATTTGGTATATAGTTACTTCTTGAATAGTACAGCTCACTAAGAAAGACGTGTTCATTTTTTTGGCTGATATATTAAATGAAATGTTAACATTTTATTTAATAATATTGAAGCATGTTATAACACAAAAAATACTTTCTTTTCTGCCGGCGACCTGGCTTTGGGGTAGCACGTCTTCCCCGTGATCTGGGCATCCCGAGAGAGAGAGAGAGAGAGAGAGATGTTGCTGTCTCTCTCTCTCTCTCTAACCAACTAACCAACAATTATAGAGGGAGAGAGAGAGAGATGTTGCTGTCTCTCTCTCTCTCTCTCTCTCTAACCAACTAACCAACAATTATAGAGAGAGAGAGAGAGAGAGAGAGAGAGAGAGAGAGAGAGAGAGAGAGAGAGAGAGACAGCAACATCTGATTTTATAGTACAGCTCACTATTTCTTTCACCGCCTAATTGATAATAAAGGCTTTGAATTTTCACCTTAACTTATGCTATCGTTATTATGAGCTCGCTCATCGTTTTTTCGATGAAAATGAAAATAAGTTCAATAAATGGTATGTTCAAATGAAGTTAATTACTGTTTTGAGCAATGGCAGTTCATTCATTACCCTCATTCGGCTCATTTCGGTTTAAAATCGCTGAAGCTTCAGCGAGCTTGTCCATAGCCATTAATAACAATACAACGATTTTTTCTAAATTTTATGGATTTTTTAAATGTTTTTAAATATATTTCATAATGGTATTTTTCATTGTTTTGATAATCGTGTTCGAACCCGCAATGGGTGCAAAGATAATAAATAGACTTCCTTTTTTATGCGCCTGCAGTTTATCGTTGGAGTGATTCAGAGTAAAATTAAAATAAAATCCTAATGCTGACTAATCGAAGCAAAAATATTATAAACATACGATGGTTTGAACGGCAGATATGAATCGTCCATTATATTTTCACTATATATTTATTATATTTTTACAATACAGTTTCAGTACAAAATAACAAATAATATTAATAATTATTTTCTTTTTACTTTATCTTCCGAACTTTTCTTTTTACTTTATCTTTTGTCTTTTTAACTTTATCTTTCGAACATTATTTATCTTTATTAGAAATAGAATCATATTTATAATTTTTAAATGCGTACAAATGAATCTACACACTTAATAAAGTTATAATTGTTGGTTAGTTTTATCACCTCTTACATTATCTAGTCAAATATTTTGATGCATGCGTATAGTTATTTACAGCCAGTGATTGAATTTCTGTGTAAACCTTTCAGCCATTGTATTGAAATTTGTGTCTCATTCTATTTTCTCTCTCTCAATCTTTGCTATTTATTTTAACTAAATATCTTTTTCAATAATCAAACTTTTTTTATTCGAATGATTCTATCTTACTTTCCCAATAAACAATTCTTTCTACAGAAAATGTGAGATTATATTGAGTAAAAGCTTACAACCGAGTGAAAAATTGATTGTTCTTAATAATAATGAAATTTTGAGAATTATGATGCATTTTCATCTGCTGGCGGCTTTTAAATAAAATACTTTTGCACACTTAGCTTTAAAAGGAGGACTGACTATTATTGTTTTCTCCTGACATATAGCAGTAAGCAAATATCCATTAATGAATTATTTAAATTTTATTCTTATTTTATTTCTTTCAAGTATACAGCGACATACAAAACTATTTTGTGATTTTAAATTTATATATTTCTTTGCTTTAAATTCCTTCATGTGAGCAAATAATTTTTTTTCACCATCAGTGTATGAAAATAGTGAATGGTAACTACAATTTGCTATTCTCGCCATTAAGGCAACGAATAAATCTAACCGGAACCAAGCGACTTCATTGGTGTGAACTAAGATTCAGCTCTATGGGCTATTACCGGCAGCGATACAACCATCCACTTCGGAATTGCGTCTCATTACTGGAAGGAGAATGAAGAGCCGACTCCCACCTGTTCTGTGCCTAGCTGAGTGGCAAGAACTAATCACCATATAGGAAGCTATTCAACGTTTTACCTGAGGTGCCCCTTATAGGAGAGGATAGGCGGTAAATCATACCATTCTCCCCGACCGCCTGTAGGCATCCGGAATAAACCATAAAACTGAATGACAGGACAACGGTAACAACAACTCTGGCGGGAACTATGACTGAGTTCTAAGGGCCATCGGCGGCCACAGTATAACCGCTCCAGTCAGAAGTGTGTCCCGTCATCGATGGAAGGAGCCTAACCCCCCCCCCCCCTATTAGCGTATACTTCAGGTTGGCAGGATCCAACCACCATGCCGGAAACATCTCATCCTCATTTCGAGGTGCCAGATGAATGCAGAAAGGTTTTAGTACAATTTTTTGTAGATGTGGATTTTTTTTTCTTATAGGAAGGTAAATATGAAAACAAAATATTTTGACTCATTATTCGCTATAAATATGCTTCATAAAAATGGAAATATTTCTATTCTAAAATATTTACATGTGCACTTTTTTCGCTGTGAAACAGCAACTATGTGGAATTTTCACCTGTATTATTCTCAGTGGAAGCTCGGAAGGAGAATTCTTTATTTGCTACATATTTAGTGACAATTCGGATGGAGGATTCTTCACACGATGATGTTCAAAAAGTTAGCTGAAGTTTATCATATTTGTTTTAAAAATTATAATTTTAATTTAAAAATAAGTTATAAGTCCAACTAAGAACATTTAGTCAAAATCGAGAAATTTCTGGAATATTTTTGAACACGTGATTAAGCACCTGGAATTTTCTAGGTAATACGAGACGTCTGGTCACTTAGGCTATTACCGAAATTCTTGGACAGTCCCCAGCCACTTAATAGAGCATCTGGCTACTAAATTATCCCCTTAATAAGCGGCAGAACTTGCTCATCGTTTATCTCCGAGTGAATTGCCAGATTAAATGCTTTTACATAATAGCTACTTATATCAATTTTTGCGAAACCATGCCGCACAAGAATACCTCGCATAGAAAGCAGCCTCTTCGGAAGGGGGGGGGCAATGCTGGAGGGAAAAAATGACGTAACCAATGGCCACGCCCACACAACGAATGACTTACGTCGACCAAACACTTCTCGTTTTCCGGTTGGCTGGTTTAGCGGTTTCATCCATACTTGAGACTCTAATCATTGAGATTTGAGAGATGAATTTAAAAGGAAGAGTGGCCCACTCGAGAGTTAGTGACGCGATAACGTGCATTTTTGAGCAAATGAAGAAGAATGGCTCCTTCTCTTTACTCGAAATTCAGGATATCGGGCAATTATTTAAAGCAAGATACATTTTTAATTTTTTTTGGCAACTGGTACTAGAGGAATTTCGATCTTTTTATTGCTGATTAGTATTATCACTGAGATATAGTTTGGAATAACTATATACAGAATAAGAATACATTATAGAAACAAGAAAGGCTGCACCCGTTATTAATTTATTCGACCATTTCCACTTAATAAACTTCAGCTCATACTTTTCATTCAGAATTCAAATTAACGGCTCGGAACTATTTTTTTTAAATATGTTTCACTTTGTTAAACTAAAAAGTTATTTAAACCTGAGTTTGTTTCAGAGAGACGGAAAATGTTTAATTTTGTCATTTATAGTACATTTTTTTAAAAAAAATGTTGTTATGGTTAAATTTTTTTAAAGGTTATGTCTAGATTAATGGTTTTTTGGAGAATCAAAGTTCAAACGATCTACATTTGATATTGGATTAAATGGAATATACTGATATGATTCAATTCAGGATTTTATAGGCATAGTCTTAGAAGCTATGCCAACACATTATGGAGAAATTCAAACTTATTTAATACTTATTAAAGTCATATAATTTCTTGTAATCGGTAGTAATAACATAAATTTTAAACGAGCTAAATTGAAAAAAAAAATCAGATAAATCTATGTATTTTACTTATTTGTTTCACTTTAAGGTTTGATAGGCTGGCTTTCTGGCACAGAGGTAAAGTGCCTTCCTCGAGATCTGGGTGTCCCGGGTTCGAGTCCCGGTTAGGCTACGATTATTCCTCTGTGTACAATCTATGAGATGTGTAAATGTCTCCACCCCTGTAAAAAGGGGCTGTGCAAGCTATTGTGAGGATTGTGAAACTAAGTCGTCCTCTTGGCACTACTTCAAATACGAGAAACGTTTATTCGGCTTAAAATCGTGGACGGCTGTCAACGAGTTTGTCCAATGGCAAGTGCCATTAGTAACCACAATAACAACGCTTGGTAGAAAATATACTTCTATGTGAAAAATACAAACGTTATTTGAGATTCAAAAATAAAATTATTATTTTTTAAATTCGAAAATATCATATCTTTAATTCATGTAAGACGAATTTACAATTATAACAGTTTTAATAATGGAAAAAGGATACAAATGAAATAATTCACCTTATAAGGTGATGAGAATATTTCACCTTATTTTTAATGAAAAATTATTTGAAAACAGCTTTTAAATTTTTAAAAATTAACTCTAACTAATCACAGATTGCTTTTGTTGGGAAATTGTATTTAAAGAAATTTAAAAAAAAAACATTTACTTTTATGTATTCATGAACTAATATTTTTGAAGAAAATTATTTTATTACGATTGGCAAAAAACGTGATGTCTCAAGACCAGTTCAATAAAAGTTAAAACAATTTGGTATCGGTATATCAGTACACCTGAATGTACAGTTTCAGATTTTAAATATTTATTTTTTTAAATTTTTTCCCAGAATGTATAACCTCAGGTATTAAGATAATTTAAGACATTTAGTCGGGTTTTAAGGTCGCTTTCAATTCAAAACAATCTGGGGGGGGGATCTCATTAATGATAACTTCGAATGCTCTTAAAATACTTATTATGGTCTTATACATTCTAGATAGTTACAGAAATATATATTTGAATTGAAAATTAGATACATGAGATTTAGCTTCTAAATTTCGCTGTCTTTCTTAAAACTGGAAATTTTGTTAAAATTTTATTACTTAGGCAATTTTGTTTAAAACCTAATTTTAACATAAAAAATATAATTGAAAGAATATGTATAAGACTTTTTCAGTTATTTGGCATTACGCAGATGTTTTGGTATATGTAGCAATAAAAAAAAATTTATCTTCGAACTTAATTGAATAATTAAATAGAAGCTCTTTCTGTTTCTTGAAAAATTTGCTACTCCTTACTTATTAACCCCTTAGCATACCTTGACGTGTCTGACACGCTCATCAAACAATGAAATTTTAATCTTAAGCGAATATTAAATTAAACGACAGAATTAAGTATTTAGAAATGCAAACATCCAATTTGAAAAGCTTAAGTATCTCAAATGCTTCTTACATTATTATAAGAATAAAAAAAGCAAATATCCAAAATAGGATTGTTACCTAATTAGGAAATTAAATAAAAGCAATTAAATGCAAAGGGGTTAATACAAATATTGCACCAGTAAGTAAGAAGGATTTATATATTAGGATTTAATATTGTCTAATAAACTTTTATTTAGTATCAAGTATTTGTTCTATTATACCATTCCTATAATGATTTGGAGGTTTCATGGTAATAAAAGACCATGGGAATAAATAATCCCCTAAGTGGTTAAAAAGAGCATATTTTATCGGGCATAGAGGGTTAGAGAAAAAGGGCATACATGTTAGAAAGTCCATATTACTAATGTCATGATAATAAGGAAAGCACTTTCTTGTTTCCCTAATAATATCGCCCCATAAGAGATTTTTGATTTAATTTAATGATAATTTAGTGAATAAAATGACATACCGATTAACTATATCCATACATGTCGCTATGATAAATTTGAATTATTGGACATTAGCATTAAAAATAGAGCAGAGTATCCATACGAAACAAAACTCATTTAAATGCTCTAATTCAGAAGACCCGCATTTTTATATGCTATATGGTAAATCATAAGGAAAATTTTCTCGTCCAGTAACAAATACCAACACGGTGAACTACTTATTGTCCACGTGTACGAATAATGGAGTAGAAGAAAGTAATGGTGATTAGACTGACCGATTTAGGAAGTGTAATATCAGGGAGGAGTAATAAAATTTCTTGTGTTAAAAGTAACGAAAAAAAAAGAAAATTGAGGGAGATAGAATGTAATTTGTGATAACTCGTTGGAAGGAGCTAATTTTTTGTGTGCATATTCTGTAATAAAGGTGTTATTTACCCCCACCACAAAAAATTTACACTAAGACATTAGAAAACAAACTTCTTGAAACCATTTTTGGACACCTATAAAGTGGATAAATATGACCGTCTGGGGCATGTTTTCTTGGTATGCTTCAAGTCCCTTAATTCTTGAGGAAAGGACCCACAAAAACTGAGCTTACTTATCTATCTTTGCCAATCAAATACATCCTTACATTGCAACTAGTATTCCACGAATGATGACGTATTTCAAAGATAATGGATACTTACGTATTAGACCGTCGATCTGTATCACCAAATTTGAAGGCATCACCAATGAATTGCTAAATTGCCAATATTTTAAAAATTGTTCAAATCTTTACTATCATTCGCCATTTTGTAGGTTTCGTTGGTTTTAGATGGTTTATCGTCAAATTTGAATCCGTCCCCAATGAGTTACTAAACCGTTGGCGTCAAAGGTCTAATACTTAAGTATCGATAATGCTATACATCATAAGTACAAAATTGTTCGAGCATGGACAGAAAGACTCAACCGCAGAGCTTTTCTCAAATTTTGTGATGTTCTACTGTGCTTATGGAAAGAAATTCTCATCGTTGTCGTCACCTTCCAAATGCACGCTTGAGTCCATGTTCTGCCTCTTAACTGTTGTTTGTAAGACAAGAAGATGCTATTCCAGCTTTTAAATAGCTAATAAAAAACTATGAGAGTTTGGCTGTGTACTTCAATATATTTTTGTGCTATCCTTTTCACAGAAAAACAGATTCAATTGCAAAAATGTGTTTCCTGATTCAGAGAAGTTTGAAATATCGAAATAAATCCAAATCTCGAGTTCGAATATTTTAACGATTACAAACATTTCCCTTTCATGTACGGGAAGTGCACAGGAAAGTAATCAGGGTATTACAAAAACCATGAGATTCAGAGAGGAATGCAGCGCATTTTTATGTATATTTGTTTAGTAAAATTAGTTCTATAATTTCGTAAACACGTTACAATGAAATCTAGTTCCTTTATAAATGAAGATAGTAGATATATCAAATGTCGAATAATAAAGCATGGAAATAAAAAAACATTTTACATAAAATAATTTCTATAAAAATATTTTCTTTGACAAATTATTGAATTTCAAAGTAAATAAATATATACGGTGTGGTGTCCTCGAAACTTTCTAGGATATTTTCCAATAAAGGACTTTGAGTAAGACCATAGAACTTTGAGTTCAATAATTTAATAAATTCTATCTTTGTAGTCAATTAGTTTTACTGAATGGAATGAGTGAATGTGTATTTTTGACAGCATTTTTCTAACGGACTTAAATAAAAACTTCTCATGGAAAAATAGTTATGTCCCATTCACACATGCTAAACTTCACAGATTTAATCTTTTGCACTTACATGAATTTGGAAGTATTGAACGAAGAGGCAGTCAAGATTCAGACAAATATGGTTCAAAATTTGATAAGAGCCTATATTTTAAAAGCTAAACGTATCGCAAATTTTATGCATATAGACCATTATTGTTTTTGTAGTGAGTGATTTCATTTGTACCCTATGAGTCAGATAGAAAGGATTTCTCTGAATGGATTTCATTTAAGCTTGCTAGAAACATACAAAATTTTCTCTAACGAAATTTTATCATTCCAATTTTAAGCGTTTTCGAGTCAAACAGGAATGCCAAAAACATGTTTTTCATACACAAAGAAAACTGAAATTTGCAGATTTCTTAAAATATAAGCTCAAATATCTTACGATTAAAATGCTTTCTTTATATTTATTACAAGAAAATAAAAAAGCTTAATAAAAATACAATTATATTATTGTACTAAAATGCAGAATTTTTATCATGTCAGAATATGATGTTTTTGGCGTCAACAAAAATGCGTGGACTGAAAATAAGAATTTTAATAAAAATTCTATCTACACGAGCATATCAAATCTTCCTTTGCATTCCCAAAAGTTCTGATTAAGTTAATGACTACAGCAAATAAAACCTAGAAAAATGTCATTTTGAATAGGTGATTATATAAAATAGGTGAATAGGTGATTATATAAAATGAAATTACTAAGAAATGGGATATTTTTTTAAAACAATCAACTCGAGGCAAAGCTTTTTGGATCACTTGCAATACTAAAGTGACTCATTCAATGAAGCAATTAAAAGGAATAAAAATATAATTTAACTTGCTCGAGCACATGGTGCTTGGCCGTTCAAGAAATTATGTTCTGACATGATACATTGAAATAAGCATAGTAGATTTCATTTTAATATTTTATTTTAATTTTAAATATTTCAGATTTATTGTTATAATGCTTAATTTAAATATTAAAAAAATTATTGACATTTTTTTCAAATGCATTATCATTTACTGCCACTGACATTAGTCATATAAATAGGAGTTATGTTTTGAAAATACTCAAATAACGTTATTAACATCGATATACAGAAGAGCGCATGCGTTCCAAACTCTAATCCATTATGAAATGAGTGAAAAATTGAGAACTGAAATGAATCTTCATGAGATGGAACAAGTTCAATCAAATACTAAAAAATATACATTAAAATATTTAATTAAAGGGTGGAGATACATTACCAACAACTAATCATGTATGCGTATCTTATTAAAATGGTTAAAATAGCTTTAACGCAATAGATAAGAATAAAGATTTTTTTTTTTTAATTTTAAAGTTACTCTACTTCACTGTTTTGCTTGGGTCTTCTAATAGTATTGAGTATTGCGTTGACTGCACGCACGTGATTCAGTATTACTTGCAATTCGCCGTAGACGAAATGAAACAATATTAATTTGAAATAAACAGGACCGTTGTACTATAATTAGTATCTCTAAATAAAGAAATAAATTATGTAAATTATTACCGCTAGATTCTCATATACCATAGCTTACATTGATAACAATACATTTGATACAAAACATATTCTTTGTTTTAGTATTTAACTTAGATAAAAACAGAGGGACTTTTTATTAAATTGCGTAAGTAATCTTTTCAGCTTCAAGAGTTCATTAATACTACATTTACCTGTGGCGGGTCCACGGATACGTAGTTGAGATGTCATAGAATTAAAAGAGGGGACGATCTGCGTTCGGTAACTATTATTTAGGTTTTATCTTCGATTTGCCGCGTTTCACCTCGAATGGCCGATCAAAGCGAGTGCATTTTATTCCTGGTTAGAATAATGTAGGGTGATCAATGTTAATGCAAATTCTTACTTAAAAGTTTCAGAAATGTTGAACATTAAAAAAAGCTGACATTCTTAATTTTTAATATGCTTCAAAGCAACAAAAAAGGAAACTAAGTAGTTCGAAGATCTTATTGGCATTAAGTTTAATACTTCCCTGCTTTGATTTCCAACGTCTACAATGATGTCTTTTGATGCAACACCGATAACTCCAATTTTATTTGCAGTTTCCTGTTCTCATAATACTTCAAGTCTGAAATCTCAGACTAGAATCTGAAACAGGCTGAGTTTTAGAATTATTGTTTTCTCTTGTTTGTTGTCCCATAAAATCATTATATATCTAAGAACTTCGCAGAATACGGAAATTTTCTCCAGCAAAGGAATAAATAAAAAAAATATTTAAACTACAAACTGCAAAAATTTTGAATTAAAAAAATCTTTGTGTAAGTACTAATATTGGTCTTGATAAAAGTCATGGTCATGAAAGTTATAGATATTATTTAAGTAATAACACAAATTTAAAAATAACAAAGAAAATAAAAATGATTTGAGAAATGAAAATTAATAATTATTTAATCTAAGGATTTGATTTATTCAATTTTTTTAATTAATTAACTTTAAGAATGGACATTTAAGAATTGAATGATTTTAAATGGAAAATAAACTAATCACGCCTCCACAATTTAGAATAAATTCAGAAAA